>JAIUND010000662.1:0-58536 GCA_034699125.1 Gisinianus flammeolus
TCTCTCTCTCTCTCTCTTTCGTCTACAAGTCTTCAAGGAGAGTTAACGAGAGGAACGTGTAAATCTAAAACAAACCATGTTCTACACACTGAGTGAGTGTATACCTACGTGTATGTATGTGTAGACCCGGAAATGTAGTGTGTATTTATTTTATTTACGTGATAGTTGAGATATTTGGTATTTGGGTCTATCTGGTTCTAGATCTAGATTTGGTTTTTTTTTAGTATATTTGAGATCCAGGTTCTTGAAGTATGTTCTATATTTTTCTTGGAATCCAGTATATACAGAAAAAAGAGAGAGGGGGATAGAGTACTAATAAAGTAACATACCTGAACCCAGGGAATCCGTCTAATTTTCTTTGCGGCTGTAAATTCATTATGAGCCTCGAAATGCTTTCCCAGGGAACCACCAAATCACAGTTGAGAGTAATATTCTACATGTTTTCATCCATCTTATCATTTTACTTTATCTTTTCTGCCACGGAAATCCTATAGTATATAAATAGCTATATAGTGTGGGGACCATGAGTGCAGAGCTCCGTACTCACTATTATATATATATTTCTTTGTCTGTATTTATAGTCTGTACTGTAGCTTTGATATCGTCTCAAACTAATCATATATTGCTAGGATACGCTCGCTTAATGAAATACAAACCTGAAGAATCTTGAACCTGAGCGTGCTTAAATGATCAAACTGTTTTTTTTTCCGTCCTCGAATTACATAAACAGGAAAAATAAGAAAAAATTAGCTCGCTTCGTTTCGCTACTAAACTGTTCCAGAAATAGTATCATCCAATGTAGAATTCTTTCTTTATGTCATCATCAGACGTCCAGGAAATCCAAATACGGACTAACAGACAAATTCTATTGAAACAATCAAAAGTTTCCAAGAAGTACAATAGTGAGTCTATTGTTCCTTTTTTCACATACACACATTCACATGGGTTGGGGAATTGAAATTGAATTCTTTGTACAGAGGAAACATGAGATGATTTTGTAAGGAAAAGGAAAGACAGTAAATTTCTTTCATTCGTTTTACGCGTTTGCACTGTAGTTTGTTTTATTTTGTCGTCTTCCGTCCGTAATGACTTTACTGAAGAATGGGAAACCAAACCAAGAATAATAATGGGGAAAATGGCAAAAAATGGAATGAAAGCATAAAATTATTGACATGTGAGTGAGAAAGAGAGTCGGAGGTAATAAATAGTTAAAGTACTTAACGGTAGTCCAACTTGTGACTGAGTCTTTTTGCCTTTTTGCCCGTACTTCATGAAACATTGACTTTTTCTGTGGGTGGAAATAGATTTTTTTTTGGGGGGGAGGAAGGGGGAAGGAGATTCTTTCATCTCTCTATTTTCACCTCACATCTGGCATGATATTCTCGTCTGATTGTCTGGGGAATTCCTTATGCGCCAAAGTGTCTATGCTATGATATTCTTTCCTTACCGGAAAGTCCGTCCAAATTCATTGAACACTGAACCATGGAACAGGGTGGAAAATAAGGAAGGAGATAGAGAGAGAAAGATAGAATAAGAAGGAGAGGAAACGGAGAATAATAATAACTTGGCGGATAAGGAAGCATTAGGAACATAGAGTGGAAGATCACTCTTGTGGATTTCTAAGCCTCTATAGTAAAATCCAAAAGATAATATGAGCATGTGTCTCTATATAGAAAGCAATAAGTTGTATTTTTTTCACTTTTGGTTTAGTTTCGGTTGATGCTGAGAACTGAGCATTGCTCGTCTTCAACTGATATCAAGATCTGTAGGATCAAAAATGCCAGAACCACACAGATAGACACAACGCCCCAGGAATGAATAGAGTTTACTCTTGCTCTTACTGCTACGACTGCTGCTGCTCTACACACCATTGTAATATTGCTCCTGAGATTTCGGACAAAATGCTTACTTTTCTTATTGAACTCCCTACCTTCTTGTGAATTACACGTACAAAGAGAGAGAGAATCTACGAGCTTCCTCTCTCTCTCTCTCTCTCTCTCTCGCTTTCTTTCTTTGAGAGATTCTGCTGCCCCTCGAGTCTTTTCTCGTTATATAAATTTGTACCGTGCTCCACCACCACGGATATTTATAATGACTATTTCATCTGTATTGGTAATTAATCGTAATCTTGATTCTAATTGTCCTGCGGGATGTTGATAATTCATTGGCAGTTGGGCTTTTTATTTTTTTTAGAATGTGATAAGGAAAGGAGAGAAGTAATCAGGAAATGAGTCTTCTATTGTGTACACGTACCTTGAATAGTACAGTTCCTTTTAATAGTTGATTAATCGGGCTCATTTCAAAAGAAAATGGATTGTGAGCCAATGAGTGTGGAATATGGAATGATTGAAAATAAAATGACATTTAATGACTATGTACGGAAGTTGTTGTGGTGAGTTGTGTTATGTCTGAGCTCTTTTACATTTGACTTTGACTTTTATGTCAGCAAGGGAAATATGCGAATGCGAATACAAATACGAAATTCAACAGTATAGCACCCATGTATGCTCGAGCATGGGAATAATTGCTAAAGGGAAGTCGTTTGGAGGAGTGTGTGTTGGGCATGTGTGTGTGAGAACTAGAAGGATTTTACACGGCCAAATTATTGTGTAAACTTGTAAGTTGTAGTTGGGCTACCAGCTACAACAACCCAACGACCAACCGTACAGAATTTATATGAGACATGTACAAGTGCATGGCTTTCTCTTTCCCGCTCTCTTTCTCTCTCGCTCTCTTTCTCTCTCGCTCTCTTTCTCTCTCGCTCTCTTTCTCTCTCGCTCTCTTTCTCTCTCGCTTTCTCTCTTGCCCTCGCAGTTGAAATATGATTTTTTTTGCACACAAACAAAACACTCGAAATAATAATACTTGAAATCATATTTCATTATATATAGAAAGCCACTAAAAACACTTGCTACATTCTACTCTCTACGCTCACCTCCTACTTTTCATGGTCGTCAAACATAGTTTTAGCGGAGAAACTCGGTGGTCTGGTCATCGTCATAGCAGTGTTCCCATTACAAATGGTTAAATGGTAAATATTCTTATCAAAGAAAGTTTTCTTTTCCTTTCAACGCACACAAGCTTCAGATGAGAAATGTGAGGGGGATTGTGGATGTGGACAGTGCTTCAGAGGAAAGGAACAACCGTAATTCATGGAAATAAAAGGAAACGAACCCCACGTGTTATGATTATCACCATGGCCAGCTTGCATATAATCGCAATCATAAGGCAGTGATAATATCCTTGTAAATGGGCCCGTATCAGTTTGGACCCTCCATATAACCAATAGAAAATGAACTCATAGTTATGAACCGAACAATTCTTACGCTTTCCCTCTACTCCAACTCAAACTCCATGTTATTTTACTTGTGTACTCTTGAATCTTGCAATGGACAGTGTAGCCATTTATTTGCATCGACAAAGAGAGAGAGAGAGAGAAGGAATGCGTATAAGTATTGTGTGTCACATTAACCTTGAGAAAGTTGAATAGTTTGAGCAATTCACACTTTTCTACAGTGCACCCGCTCGAACTGGAAAGTAAACAGTTAAGTGGGATACTAGATGGACTTGATATTATGTTATTTGTTGTTATTTTTCTGTAGCCAGTACATACTCAAATTCTTTCCCAGTGTCCCCACTTGCATTTACGTGTCCTCTCGTATTTGACAGTTTGAATTGTCATGGCCTGCCACTTTCTCCTTTTCCTCAATATTTATTAGTGGACGGCTATGGTAAATATTATGGGGGGAGAGAGTGGTAAAGTGTTGGGAGAATGGGAATTGAGTTGAGTTGGAGAAAGGAGAGAGAGAGAGAGAGAGAGAGAGAGAGAGAGAGAGAGAGAGAGTGAGTGAGTGATGAAAGAAGGTGGAGGTGCCATTAAAGGCAGGTGGTTCACTCAATAGTCTCAAATTCTCATAACAAAGTGCGTTATGATGAAAATAGACTGTCGAAGACGGAAGGAAGGAGCATTTCATGGACGTACACATACACACCCACTTTCACTCTGTCTCTTTCTCTCCACATTTTCAAAGGGCAACTACAATGTCCAACTCACGCACCATGATGATATGAAATATCTATGGGAAACTTGGATATAGTCAATAATGTAAAGAGAGGACTGAGTGTCAGCAGAAGGTTTCTCTCTTTGAGTTTAGAATGTTCATGGTATAGTTTGGGATACCTGAACAAACACATGGTACATCTACATATATATATGAAAGGAATATGTAAGAGAGAGATTTGGTTGTATGCGGGCATGGTGCAGTTTTGGGTGTTTGTCTCCCAAGAACCATGATACGGACGACCATTTCCTCTTCATTTCTCAACATCATATATATCTCAAGTGCAATACTAAATCCATAATTTATTCTTTGCCTTTTCTATGACTCGTTTTTGGGTTTGGGTATCACACAGACTTGAGGAGGGAAAAGGAGGAAGAAGGGAATCTGGAATACACTTTGAGTGGCGATAATTTAGACGCCAAAGTACATTTAAGATAATACGCAATATAACTTGAGAGAAAGAAAGAGACCACCAGAAAGTACTAGAGAAGATCTTATGAAATCCACATGTGCTTCATCAACGTTACCCCGTTCCCAGTTTTCTGTAGGAAATTGAGAGAGAGAGAGAGGAAGGAGTAGAAAGGAAAGTCAACTAGTACACGAGTTACAAGTACTCGATAGACAGGATTGTGGGTAGTGGGTAGACCATTAGACGACGTCATATTATAAATATATATTGGTTTGTGGGTACACTCCGTAATAAACGACTTGAATATTACATTACAAGTGGAAATAGCGGGAGAGGCAGAGAAAGAGAACACAACAACCAACTTTATTTTCTCTCTTTCTTTATTAAAATGGAAATACAGATAGAAATAGAAATTTAGTGAGTGTGGGAACTTGTTTTTGGATAGTTTGGTTTAGTTTGCGGCTGCTTGTTCTCTGTCCACACGACTTCTCATACATATATTGCCTTTGAGAGGTAAAAGTAAAAATGGATGTTGAGCTTGAATTTGGTTGGCCATTTCCTGGTGTAACTATAATACTAAAGAATACTACTGTGGGATGTGATATATTTAATATGGAGCTCATGATGGGGTCCTCAAGGTTGGTTAAGGTATTTTCACGCCATTATTCATCGGATCTATAGCTGCATGGTTTGAGTCCATAAATCTTATTTCCCATATCTATCCTTTACCGCGACTTTACCTTGAATTAATTTTCAAAATCCTATGTATGTACATATATGTATGTGTGCTGCATGGAAATGTGTAGAGAGTAAATGATGCTCCGCTACACACACCTACTGTCAACTTAAATTCCTGTGATTTATAACATTGGCGGACGCTCTACATATCTGACGGAAATTCAGTTTATTATGAATGCAATATGCAATTCTGGATTTCAATATTAAATATTATTATTATTTATTCGGAGCTCTCTCCGAAATAGCTTTCTTCTCTCTTCGCCTTCCTGCTCATGACGTTTTCACGGACATGCATGTAGAATTATGACTGGTTTTTTCCCTCATTTTATCGCCAGAAGAGTTGGTCACATCAATGTGTGTAGTTAGATTAGATATTTATGCAAGATTCGTTCGTCGTCGGCAAAGGGATAATATATATATTGTGTATATAGTATATATATATATGTTTTCTTTGGATAGCAGGATGAGGGGAAAATGAGAGTATTTTTTTTCTTGGGTGGATAATGAAATGTTAAGAGTGAGTCCCCGGAGGGAATCATTTGGGTTGCTCCAATTCTATTCATGTAGACTAGACGAGGAGGTATGGTATGGAGCGTGAGTGGGGAATTAGATATTATATTAAGAAAAGTGATAGCCTTTGAAGATGAAATTGAGGACGTGTCGTTGTCATTCCCGTTGTCGTTGTGTCATGCAGTGCAGAAACCCCGTTACAGTTATCGTTTGGGGAAAAGGGTGAAACTTATATTATTATAACTACTACGAGGAAGAAGGAAAGGAAGTGAGAGAGAGAGAGTGAGAGAGAGAGAAAGAAAGAAAAGTAGGATGGGAGTTGGACTTACTATTTGCTACATTTTCTATTCCTATTTCTCAAGCCCTTCTTGTATGTGCTCAAACCAGAACCCCCGAAAGAACATGGACATCTACACTGGAGGATTAGGCAAAAAGACATTATTTGAAACGTGCATAGGAGTGTTCCTTCGTGTAATTCTCATTTCTTTAATTGGTCGTGAGGACGAAGAAAAATTTGCTCTTCTCTTTATAAGAGTTTTTTTTTTCTTCTTCTTTTACTAGATTTCCTCGTGCTTGTTGAAGAGTGTAGAATGAAAGAAAAGGGAGGGAAAAATTCCTTTTTCTCTTTCTCTCTCTCTCTCTCTCCTGACGAGACTTTTTAACTTTTAATGGAGGATTTTTCCATGTTTTGTCCTAATTACTTTTCTTGAGTTTTTGACTCAGGCCATCTCCTTGTTGTAACTAATATGCCTTTTCTTTCAAGAAATTGCCCAGAACAAGATAGTCGCAAGACGGAGGAGATACACTTACAGTTAGACATGGACACACTAGGAGAATTCGACAGACGTCAATTCTAGGAGGATTCTTTGTGGCATACTTGGCCACTCTTTCATTTCCACTCATGTTGTTTGCCTGATCATCATCATGTCAATCTTGTGTATTTCCTGGCTCCGCTTTTGTAATCTTTTATGGGGATGATTATTTTTACCCAAAAAAGGAATTCATGCGCATTCAAAAATAATGTGGAATGGTTCAAGTCAAGTACGCTTAATAGTTGCTCGTAATAATTGCCAGGATGAATAGGGAAAAGGAGGAATTTCAAGTAGAGTTTTTTTTAAAAAAAGTACAATTCACAGTCGTATCGTATCGTCCATTCCTTCATTCATGTTCAAGTGGTTATTTTTTGCTCAGCTAATTGTTTTACAGACAGAGAGAGAGAGAGAAAAGGGAAGCATGCTGGAAAATAAGACTTGAAAGATCTTGGCTATAGTTGTAATTAAGTTGAGAAAATGTTTGATCCCTTCCCACTCCTCGTAGTCTCATCAGGTTAAAATACGGGGAAATACTAGAATTTCTCGAATTGAAAGGCTCATTAGTCTACTTTCACTTTTGCTTTCCAGGTTTCAAGTTTTTTTTCCCTTTCCTTTTTGGAGGTTTTTTTGGCTCTAACTTTGGATTTTTGGCGAGCTTCCATTCTACTACTTAACTTCTTTTTTTCCCTTCAATTTACTCTAATGATGATTATTTTTCTTTGTGCTATTCATAGGCGTCTCCATGGCGCTACGACTCGCTGACCTCCGAATACCTTCACATACCATTCGAGGTCAACCCGTCCGACTCGAGTGTCACTATGACCTGGAAGGAGAAGCTCTTTACTCGGTTAAATGGTACAAAGATGGTGAGTTTTTTTTTTTTTTGGTTTTTCTTTTATTCATCACCAATTTCCCACAAGTTGAACCATCAATCTTCCAAAACATTTGCATGTACTCCTATGAATTAATTTACATTTTTTTTATTGTTTTCCTTGCAGGTAAAGAATTCTTTAGATTTCTTCCTGGCGATGACCCTCCTGCTCAGGTCTTTGACCAACCTGGTGTTACTGTAGATGTGAGTACCAAATTGTGTTTTTTAAAACCTATGTCCCCATATAATTTTGAAGTTAATCACATTCAAATACACTTGAAATTCAAAAGTTATAGCAATAAAATTTTATTTCACTAGAAAAATAAAACTATTGGTCATTTGAATTACCGTCTTTTAATATTTGATGGAAAGGAGAAAACCACGAATTTTTTTTGACCATACTTAAGAAGTCGTTAGCACCAGGACTTTTCTCTGTTTTTCTCTCATTGTATGTCTGTGTTGCAATCAGATATTTGATGTGACGATAAGGAATGAGAAAATCAGTAAAATGTCTTTACTACTACCCTGTAGAAATACGGTCAAGTTAATTGGAAAATTTTGCGTCAAAATAACCATTTCAGGATTTTAATGTGGCTCCTGCATGCACACATGAGAAATATCATGTTCGAATTTTATTGTTAACTAAGCGACAGGAAAATATAACACCCCTACTGTACGTACGGATTCCTACTATATATATTTATAATTTCTTCAAGTAGAAGATTGTCAAGTGTAGAAGTGAAACCATTTTCATAATGTATACCAATTAAACATGTAGTTTTGGAGAAACTGTCAAAGGAAAACGACCTAAGACTGTAGAAACTCCACGGCAACAAATACTCATGTACAAAGAAAATGGCAAAAGAAAGTTTTGGCTCTTGTGCTATGCAAACGCAAGTTTTGTGTGTGTGTTTGTAAGAGAGAGAGAGAGAAAATTGCGTCAAGTTGTTGTAGTGTTTATGATGTGTGTGGTAAATCAAAGTAAGGAGGGAAATTGTCAAGCTTTTTGGATTAACTATACGTGAGAATTAATGACGGGATGCTGTACACACAAACACACATCACATGGGCTTGTGTATACAGAAAGTATTCCTGGAATTTTGGACGTGTGGAAAATCGTATACTTTCTACCTGTTCTCATTCCTGCTACAACTTTTTTTTCCACATACTACAGGTTGAGTTTGGAATAGCCAACAGTTTGAAGGAAATTGCCTTGGCATATTCTCCGCAAGTTTATTTTCTTTCTCCTTGTCCTCTCGGGCTATGTTTCCTGTATGACTGTTCCATCCTCATCCTATATACAGCTACTACATTTTTTCCAAGTTTACAAGCATGAAAGAATTTAAGAAAATATTACAACCATTACACTGGATATATTTTTTTAAAGGTAAGGGCTAAGTCAGTTGGGGAAAGTCATTCACTTCCTTTCCCCCTTTACCTCAGACACATTCGCAAAAACTTTCACATTTCTCTCCTTTAACTTCATGTCATGTACTTTTGGTTGTGGTCGGTTCTTCTTCCTTCCGTCCGCCCGGAAAGTTTCCATCCCCAAACAAATGGAGAGACAAAAACAATTGTGAATATCACGTGCTCGACATTTTTGAAGCTATGCAAAAGGCATATATACGTATATGCCCGAGTTTTTTATGAGATGAATTCACATACTTTCTCTCCTTTAGTTTAGTTTGGTTGGGAACGTCAAATTAAAATTTCAATCCGTGGTCAAAAAAATGTAAAGGGAAATTTGAGTTGTGAGAATTTTGAATTTGGAGTCATGTCACAGAAAATGAATTGAGCATAACTAAAGTTTGGAAAATTTTCCATTATTATTTTATTCACACGGTTTTTTTTTCAAAGAAGAAGAAGACGAAGAAGTGGGCTGGGAAAAGTAAACAATGAAGGGGGAAAAGGTACAAGCTGACATTGCATGTGTGAAAATGGGAAAGTGGGGGGACATTGTGGATTTTAGATTGTGGAAATCATTAAAAAGAAAACAAAATTGAAAGAAAAGCAAGGCGATTTCCTCCTGTTCATCTGCCCAAACTTGCTCTTTGATGTGGTTTACCAATGTTTACAAACAATTTCATCCAAAACCCACAGATAGAAAAGCAACTGAGAGAGAGAGAGAGAGAGAGAGAAATCATAAAGAAAAGAAGGAACCAGGGGAAATAGTGGAAGAGAAAGGGAGGGGAAAAGGTAAAGTAAAGAAAGCGGAATGAGAAAATAAGTCGTGTGAGTCCAGGGCCATTTTCCAAGGCTTCAAAGTTGATTCAGGTTCTTTTCTAGGAAACTCCAACGGTTGATTGCTATTTCTTTCCCCAGTTCTTATGTACCATGTGCACGTTGCTATAGTCCGTCAACCTTCCCGCCCTTCAGCCATTAACGTTTTTCACATTTTTAAAAGACGCTGTTTTTTTATATGTTTGTATAAAAGCTTATTGTTATTGTAGATCATGAGGAAAGAAAATGTGGTTTCTCACATGAAACAAGTGTGTGTATCTAGTTGTTTTATTTTTATTTTCCAGTTAGGTCATGTCAGTTGATAGTTGGTTAGTTGTAGGGAACTTGGGACTGATGCTTGGTCAATGCTTGACATAAAGTTAGATGAGAAAAAGAGATGTTTTATATGTACCCTCAGTACACCAGTCTTTTTTGTGTATAATGTACAAGGCACGCGACGAGTCTATCAGTATAAAGTATAAAGGCTAGAATTGTATAATTGTACATGGGTGCGTGAGTTTGTTTGTGTGTATGTGTGTGCGTGTGTGGGAACTTGAGTTCTGTTGGATTTCCTAGAAGATTGAAAAGGAAGAAAGAAAATTGAAAGAGAAGAAGTGCGGAAATGCAGTTGTTGAACGCTTGTCTGAATTTGTAGACTGGAGGAGGAATTTTCTCGTTAGAAAGGACAATCAAAACACTCGTTGGATTTGGACAGGTGTTTGCTCAAATCAACGATCGATCTCAAAAAATAACACCGCTCACTTCACTTCAGCCCTTTTCCAATTCTCTCGACTATCCCGTCCTTTCTTTCTCACTCTGTCTCTCTCTCTCTCTCTGTCTTGGGTGTAGACAAAAATTGTCTTTTCATTCTGTGTTTGTACCTGGGTTTCCTTGAAATAGAGATGTCTACACTAAAGTACCCGGGAAATAGAGAGAGAACCCCAAAACCAAAACCAGGACGAAGCTAACCCTGGACAAACATGCCACATACATTCCCTTTGTGTAAGTATGTGTGTGTGTGTTGTACGTTTTGGAGGACTGAATTGTGAGTTTCAGTTCCGGGGAACCATGTCCAATTGAAATACCATGTGTATCTATGTGTATATGTGGTCTGTACGTCATGTAAAAGACATATTACCTAAACTTTGTGCAATTTGAACTGAGCGAGTTCAACTTTACAAAAGATAAGAGGACGTATGCATCGTTGTGTAGTTTATATCCGTATGTAGTCGCTGAGTATATGTGTGTTGTGTTCTGTTGCCTTTTCTAGTCTCTAGCCGTTCTCTCTCTCTCTCTCTCCCGCCCGCTCGCTCGCTCTTGCAAGCCTTTCATCCATTTCGTCCGGTTCGCATCTCATTCAATGGTTGGTTGTCTTTTTCTCTTTGTCCTCAGCACTCTGCTCTCGCATCAAAAACTCCATCCGTCCTCTAGTCTTGTCACACCAATTGACAATCCTTTGGCTTTCAACTCCCACTATAAGTATTGGCCAAACATTCAGAATGGAAATCCTATTGCTTGCTTTCTCTTTCTCTCTCCCCATTTTTTTTTTTTTGTATTTCCAGAGCAGTCACGGCACCGTTAACAGAGACATGCCGTACGAACACACGGCTTAAAAAAACGTATAGAAAAAGGGAAAGTAACAACTCACAGTCTTTATACATCGTAGACAGAAAAGACAAATAATAACGATTTTAGTTTTTTGATGCTAGTAGAAGATTGTCGATTGTAGACTTTCCAAAACATGAGACAGCATACATAAAAAAAACTAGACACACAAACTCACACTTGTTAAAAACAATTTCCTTGTCTTTTTTTCAAAATATAAAATGTAGATTGTTCCTCTCTTATTTAATTCTCAATTGAATTCATTTCGTACGTACAAACAATTACGAATGGCACACATTTGTATTATGTACAGTCATCATTATTTCTTTCTTACTCTTTTGTCTGAATTCTTTCCCTTGTAGACTATATCTCCTTGAATGAAAGGTCATTAATCCTTTGAGTTTTTTTGCGCAAAAATCTGCGTGCTCTCCTTCTCGTTTTTCTATTCAGATTCCCTGCAGTTTTTTACAATAACTTGGGATTTGCCCTTGTGTCTACAATCTACGTGAAACGCTTGTACACCTTCAACATTGTAGAATCTATTAAATTCCTTGCGAAACTCTCCGATTTTTTTTTTGTATTCTTTTTGTATAAAATGTAAACCCCATGGGTTTTGAATTCATTTCATTCCCGTTTTCCCCCTTCCACTCTCTTTCTTTCTCTATATATATACATACAAATATTTTATGATAGTTTCCAACTAGAAAATGGAAATTGAAGAGATTTGTGTGGACGTCGGCTTGTTTCTTTATTTGATCCGATTGAGGGGTGTAATGCATTGTTGAGGAAGGCGTATTGTCCTGTAATTTGTTTACATTGTATTCCATCGGACGGACGGGGTATCCAGTGTCTACAATCTCGTCGATGTGGGTGTCTGTCCGTATATATGAGTGTGTGTGTGTGTGTGTGTGTGTGTGCCTTCATTTCTTCACACTCACCATCCACATACGTCCCACTGCGGCACCAATCTAATATATTGTGTACACACACAGACAGACAGGCCCTTCCCTTAACAGTTCTCACAATCAACGAACCTAGTGGGCTAACGATGTGAGAAACATTGTCATTTCATTTCTCGGTTCTATGTCTATTTATATATCTGTATATATTGTATGTCTGTGTATGTGTATCAGCTTGTATGTTGATGGTAGCGGTGGTGGGTGACAGTGTAAGGGAATAATGCGGACATTACGACAGTGTAAATATAGAATCGTATAGAATCTACTATAAGTCCACAGGGACTTTGGCTATGTAAGTGCTCCCTGCATGTGTGTGTGTGTGTGTGGTGCCAACTCATGTTCTATGTGCATTTAATCTGTCAAGGTGCAAGTGGGAAGAAGAAGTGAGAGTGAAAGAAAAATACGAGGTGTGTAGTTAAGTGTGTGGAGAGAGAGAGAGAGAGAGAGCGAGAGAGTTTGACTGGTAAGGATAGGGACAAGTAAGTGACATTCACAATAGACATGCTGTATACACATTGTAGGTACATGCGTATGTATGGTTCGTTTGAGCTAGTTTGCTTTTACTTGGGGGGAGACTGGAGCTATCGTGTGAGTTCTTCTTCCTCGTTCTTGTCCTCTCATGCCGCCTACTTATTGCCTTCTGTTAGACTCCCGTGTAATCGTTTATCATTCTTATCTAGCCAAAGTGTCCCAGATCACAAAATATATTATTTACACTTTATGCGGCAAGCAAGTTGCCTTCTCTCTCTGTCTCTTTGGCTCCTTTCTTCCCCTTTCCCTTTCTCCCTGTACAACATAACAACTTCTTTGTGTCTCCCTGTATTTCGTTTTCCTATTTCCATCCTTCCTCACTTTTTTTTTCTCTCTCTCTCTCTCTCTCTCTCTTTATTTTCCTGTCTTCTCGTGTTTCCGAATCCCAAAATTTCTCAATGTAATTGTACAGTAAGTATGAACCTTGACGTTCTTCTCACATGGAGTACATATGCAAACATGCAATCAAATAATGTATGTATGTATTTGTATGTTGGTTGGTTGTCCTCAATTTCATTTACAACTTGCGAATATTTTGTGTACGTCTTTTTCACCATAGTTATTTGATAGTTTTTGCATAGAGATAATAATATGAAGAGACAACATGAAAAGATGGTGTACTATGAAAAATATTACGAACATTCACCGGTACGGTGGGAGTAGGAATATGTTTTTATTGTATACACATTTGTATAATATTTTATGGTTGGAGGTAAATTAATTGTTAGTGTAGGGTTGTATGAGGAATTTTATGATTAAATTATTCACGAGGCTTGAAAGGTTATCTGAGTCTCCCTGGCCAGTCGAGGTTTTTCTTTACTCTCCCTCTTTCTCTCCATTCTACTCGGTTTTTCCCTCCCGCATATCTTTTATATGTTGGAGAGAGAATGCAGTTTTAATACTTCACGTGTGTGTAGTGTGTATGCAAGGATAGTGTGTAATCAACTTCTTCGGAAGGTTATACCCACTTAATATGTACACTCGACAAGTTTACATAGGAAAACACGTCGTTGAAAACTCATCAAACTTTCTTAGCGTCCCTTTTTTGGATGTTATCACAAGGCGAGGACGAGAACGGCGACGACGACGTTCTTTCTCCGTGTCAACTTTTTAGTTTGTGCCCTCTCCACCCATCCCTATTTATATGCAGAGTGTGTGTGTGTGTGTGTGTGTGTGTGTGTGTGTTTGCGTATGAGGACGAGAGAGATTCATTGCATTTACATACAGTTCCTCAGTCTTTTGTGCAGAACACAATAATAGACTATTAACTATTTAAACTAAACGAAACTTAAATAGTAGATCAATATCAGGATTTCTTAAGTGAGCTCAATTCACCAACTTGCTCACCCTTGCTTTACTTTTGTAACCTACACATTTTATACTCTGAATTTCTCTCGAGGAGTTTTTGTACTCGGAAGGATGAAGGAGAAACTGTCTCAACTTTTTTGTTCCGTACCAGCCCTATACCAAATCCATATGAAACTGTCCCAAGTTTTTATCAACCATAATTTCAAATTTAAATAAGATTGTTTTTATTATATTATTTACAGATTACGAGGTGAAAGGGACTTTCCAAAATTGTACATCCTTCTTATTATTATATATTATTAGTTTGTTGGTCATGAGAATGTCAAAAGGGAAATGTCGAGACAAGTAGTTTAAAATGGATGTTGGTCTGGGAATAAATTTAAAAAAAAAGGCTTTGAATGTCTATTTTGAATTTTGAAAATAGGAAAGTAAGGAATATTTATGTAGACGAGAATGAAGGATGAAGGGGAAGGAGACAAAAGTTGAAACTTCAAGTTGTTGCTATTGATGGGGAAAGATTATTCGTAGTAAACCCTGACAGTGTACTAGTTGACATGGATGGTTGAAAAAATAAAAACAGTTATATTGTAAACGGATAGTGTCTATATGACAAGATTGTACAACAACACAAAAGTATAGGGATGAAAGTAGAATGGTAGAGGGAAATCTTAAGCTCCTTCTTGTGCTTATTGAATCGATGGGTTTGCAAACACAGCTTGAACTAACGGAACGGATAAGGATGGAAACTCTAAAGAAGGATCAGTTAAAAAACGTGAAAAAATGGAGTAGGAGTGAAAAAAAAGGAAAGGGAAAGAGTATATAAAAAGCTTACAGTATGGTGTTGGATGTTCAGGAGTGTAAAACTGTATTCAATGAAAGAACATGTTTTTTAGTGTGACTACAAACTACACGCAGATATCTGTATATGCACAATGTGCACATACACATTGGCCTCTTCAGTAGACTTTGTAGTCGAGTGACAAGATACGTCTGTGTACTGTGTATACATGTACGATTTTGTGTCTATAGTCTGTATGTATTGGTTCATTTTTTATGTCAAAGTGTAAAAAATTGGGGGGATGATGCAAATGCTGATATATTTATTCTTCTTGTATTTTTCCAGTTGCCCAATTCGTCTGACACGGCAGTGGCTTTGGCTAAAGTAGATTTAGATGGATCCGGCTGGTATAAATGCGAAGTCTCTGGTGAGGCGCCATCTTTTCAAACCGTTTTCGATAATCGTCAAATGCTCGTCGTTGGTAAGTCCTTCACCATCTTTTTTTTACTTTAATATTTTTGGTTTTAGTCTATATATTCTATTTAAAGTATATTACTCATTAATTTAATTGATAAAGTCTTCACAATTAGAATTAAGTTTATGCACTTGAATATTCAAGTGGACAAATTCAAATGACAAAATGTGATGAGGACAAGGGCAATTTCATGACGGTTTCTTAGCGTCTGTAGATCCGACTGTATATATATATATATATCTATACATTCACTGCGGACATTCTAATCAAACAAGTGGTTATTCGGTTTATTCTTCCAATGTGTACATTGTAAGAGCATGACTTGGCGTTCATACTACTACAAATTTAAAGACAAATACATTGTTATGTAAATTGGTAGTGGATACAGGTGTAAATTTTGAGACTTAATTGCCATATATTTTCTTTCACGTCCCTTTATAATTGTAATTTAGCTTTCTCGTATATACCATGAATCTACAGAGTATATTAAACATTCGGAATATTGTGCATACGTCAATAGTTTTTTTTTACCAATTTTTTAAACAAATATTCTACATAGAACTAAGGCTGTAAGAGAACTAGTGCCGCAATGCAACATTATCTGTGTATTTTAAGACTGAATACACAATCTATATGTAATTTTATTATACACGTAGTGTATTTTTATTTTACATGTAAAAAAATGCAATATAATATTTTAATCTACACACATAAATTTTTAGGGTTTCCTCTATAGATTTGATTGTGTCAACCAAAGTATGCCCGATATATATCTGTATTTTTTGATAGTATGTATAAAGGATAGGCCTAAGTAGAATGAACTCAACTACGGAAAAAGAAGTAGGGTGAAAAGACGAGTGGAATGGAAAAAGTCACGAAAAGTTTGCAATTTCAACCTTCATTTGTTATCTACGTCCTTTTTTCTTGTCCCCCGTACTTTTATTTTAATGGTAAGGTTTTCTATACTCGAGATAAAAAGTATGAAAGCACGGAATCCATAGAGTTTGCATGTACACAGACAGCACTCTGACTCTTTTACGGTGGAGTTTACACAAAATATACAGGCGTATAAATGTGGAGGATTTTCAAAGACGAGTCTCAATTCAAATTCTGGGACTTTTAACATTTTATTTAAGAATTTAGACAGAAATTAAGAATCATCGACTCTCTCAAAATTATCCGGAATATTTGAAATGAACATTTGAGAAATCCATGCATTAAAATGCATCTTGTATATTTTGTGTTTCCGAGTCCCCACATCCTTCCACTTTGTAAATTTCCTTTACGCCATTCTCTTAATTTATTTTGATTATTTTTGGAGCAGTAATTTTGGGGTTTTATATTGGAGACGACGAGAGAGATGGAGTGAAATTAAATTTAAAATATTCAAGAGGAAAGGTCAATTGGTGGAAGTTACATTGGGAGGATGGGGTCGTGAAATTAAAGTATTATTATGTGAGTGGGTGTGCACAAGTAACTCAAAATGTAGATGGGAAAAGGAGGTAATGCGATTTTTTTTCCTTGTTGTACATTGTGGAATTGCGTGAGGACACATGTTTTCTGACTGCATTGCCATCCTTGTTGTATAACTACAGTCAATTTGTTCATTTTTGGAGTCATCTTGTTGGCAGTTGTTTGTTCGTGGTTGGTTGCTCCATGTCCACGATTTTTTTGACTGTCTTGTGTAAGTCATTTGGTTTGAATGTATTTAACAAGTAGAGGATCTCTCATGAGGGATCGTCTAGGCATAAAAATGAATTGGCCTGGCCAGTAAGGGACAATTTAAAGAGAGCATAGTAAGCCATAGGAGTAGGAGCAGATAAGGGAGAAGTTCGTGAGGTACGTACATGGTCGAGCTTCTATTTTCTGTTTGATGTCGTAAGCAATGCGAGTAATTTCTCAGGAATTTTCGTCAGAGACGAGAAAGACATAGATCTGACAGCAGAACTTTCATTAGGGAATATCTTTTGCCAGGGGGACAAAGTCAAAACGTTTGTATACAGATATACCTGGTTCCTATATCTATTGTGTCTTCCTTGTGTATACTAATGTATCCACTTAATCCACATGGAATGTGAGTGGGAAACTTTTCTCTCTCTCTCGTTCGCTCTCTCTCTCTCTCGCTCGCTCTTTGTGGGTAGAAAGAGGGAGGGAGGAAAAAAAGTCCCTCTGGAAAAATTAACTTGGTAGGATTAACGATAGTTCAAGGAAATGACAAAATGCTTTAACTTGATGTTAGACCGAGCGGTCTAGCATGATGAGCAAGAGAGGAAGAAAACTCGGAGAAAAGACGATGACAATCGGAAAAATTTGCAACCAAGGCATTTAAAAGAGAGAAAGCACAAAAAAGAAAAATGAACTTTCTCTCCACAACTTTAATAATAAAAAATAACCATTATTATTTTTATTAAAGTTTTAATTATGAAAATTTCCATGTCCAGAGGTTTCCATTCCTTTCTTTTTTAGTTTTTTATATTTATTTAAATTGTAGAAAGATCCTCGACCTCAAATTTTGAACCAAAATCCCTATGCTCAATCTTCGATTCCCTTGATATTTTTCTTTCGACGTCTCTGTATGGAAATTTAAAAACTCACGGGTGTAAGAACACAAACACACAAGATCCGTCCATTTCATTTATCGTTCGCATGTAAGTTTTTGCATGTGAGCTATCTGTAGAGCTCTTGCTTCACTGAGTGTTTTCAAATTAAGAAAAATAACTGGGCTACCTGTAGCCTGGGCTAGTCGTTGGTCCTTCGCAGTTTCTTCCACAAGATAAACGTGGAGAGCAGGTCTAGTGTAGACTAGATATATCTTTCCTTGGAATTTTCCCAACATATTCTATGTGTGTGTGTGTGTGTGTGTGAAGGTGTTAATTTTATTTGAAGCCCTCAATCCTCTTAGGAAACTCTCATCTTCGAGCCACAGTATTCATTCATTAATTCATCAAAATTTCATTAGGGAAACAATTGAGCTCCACACCAGTCTATCAAGTCGACTGATGACTGTCTCGCCGTACTTTACCTCCCAACTTTTCCTTTCTCATCTCCAACATCCAACGTTCCTTCTTTCCCGTTCACACACACATGCATGTACCTATTCGTACATGCACCTACATCAACTTTCTCCGTCCTTTTTTAGAGTGTACACATTCATTTCACACTTACATACAGAGCGTCTATATCGTACCTTTTTGTAGTATTCACCTGAACTCATCGCTAGAACTTCTACATCCTGTACGCAATAAACTTTAAATTGCGAAACGCATCGGATATCTTGCATTTTCTCCTCCTTTCTCATTCATCTACTATGGATGAAGATCCAGAGGTCAGATACATAGTTTTTATGTGTGCATACATACGGAACTCTTTAGTACTTACCAGCGTGGGAGTATATAGAAAAAATTACTTGTATATCCTGTATTGTTACAAGCTATCTGATGACTCGTCAGAATTGTACACGATTTTGTAGAGAAAGAGAGAGAGAGAGAGCGAGAAGGGGGTGGTAGGTAATTTAAATGTATATAAATGTATATAACGAGAACATCGATTTTTGTTCGAGAACATTGAATTATTTTCTTTAGAAATCCTTAATCTTTCATCCTCTAGAAATACATTTCACATTCAATGGAGAGGGAACTCCTAGTTTTTTCTTCTTCTTTTTTTCAAGCCTTTTTTTTCTTTAGCTCTCTTCAACTTTCTGTATGAAAATGAGAGAAAATCCATGTTCTTTTAACATTTGTGTGAATGTGTATGTTGGCGTTTTTTGGTTTGACAAAGTGTGTAGAGGTGTAGATTCAGGGAAATTTAGAAATTTAGTTTGAATTCATTGTAAGTTGAGCTGAGGTTAACATGTAGTTCAAATAGAGAGAAAGAGAGACGACGGGGAAAAGTTTCACAAGTTATTCTGCTCATAAGGAAAAATTGGATCGGATGAAGCGAGGAGAAACGAAGGAAGGAATTAAAATATGTTAGTTCTTTTAATCGGAACGTCAAGAGATGAAGAAAAAAGGTTTTAAAAGTACATTCATCCGTCCATACCATTCAGTTCTGTATAGGTATGTTCTGTATATCAACTTCTTGAGGAGTATCACGGGCAAGACATGAGAAGTAAGACGTAGAAGAGGATGTAAGGTAAAGTTGAAAGAAATAAGAAGTATAGAAGAGAGCCCAAGCTAGAGCCAGATTACAGTGAGAAGCTTTAAGGAAATTCGTGAACAAATGTAAGGGAGAAAAGTCCAAATGAAGGGAAAACGAGAAAGAGAAAGATGAAACCAAGAACGAATACTTTTCATTTTGAAGACGAGAACGACGACATTCTAATTCATTTCGTTCTTTCAGTCTTGGCCCTTTTTTTGAGCAGTTGATGCGAGGAGTGTTGAGTTGAGCTGGAGAAAGAGCCTGTAAAATGTATCTA
The DNA here is from genome assembly GCA_034699125.1 of Gisinianus flammeolus. Lineage (NCBI taxonomy): Eukaryota > Metazoa > Arthropoda > Collembola > Symphypleona > Katiannidae > Gisinianus > Gisinianus flammeolus. The sequence continues at coordinate 19,692 of JAIUND010000662.1, forward strand.
GACCTATATGTTTGAGAGTGTGTGCATGTGTGTGTATGAGTTTATATATATGAGATTGGATGTAGAGAAGAAGCCAAAGCTGTGACTGTCATCACACGGTCTGAAATTCTCTTCTTCTCTTTCCACTCTGACTGTCGTTGTCGTTAGTGGTTGGTTCGGCACAAGTTTCCAGAAACTCTTGCGAAATCTTCTTGCCGTGTATGTGTGTATGTGTATATGTGGATGTGTATATGTCTGTATATGCGAGAGTGTGAGCCAACACCACTAAAAATCTCACGCTTGTTATTTCTTTCAAGCTGATTTACTCATCTTTTATAGTTTGCTTTTGGGTTTTTGATGTGTGGTGTATGTGCTATGGAATGGAGTTGGTTTGGTGTGGTGTGCCTGACGTGGGACGTCTCCAGGGAGTTCTGGGAGTTCTCGCCATTCTATTTTATCTCTGTCTGTTGGTTTTCCTCTGTTTGTATTCCTTGATGATTATCTCGCTTCCTCGTCATTTCATTGTTCTCATCTCATTCCTTTTATTCTCGTGGAAATTAAATGAACTCTAGAGGTCTTGTGCTTTGTCAACTGGAAACTACACGAAATATATTTCAAATTCGAATATTCTTCAAATTTTCCATAGATCCTTTTCTCTCTCTCTTTCTCTCTGCCTCTCTCTCTTCACACACGCACTCAAATCTGAAATTACATTTATCTTGTATGTCTTTTGTGTAAGACTTCACTTTTTATCCCACTCATCAATCCATGTACAATCAACAAATAATCAAAACTGTCTTTCCATACACAAAGACAGTTGTGTCTCTGAACAAATTCTTTGTAAACTTTTTGGAATTTTATTTTGCTGCGAGTAAAAAATCACTGCAATTTGGCTTTGATTGCTTTGATTAGTTCACCTGTGAATTTAAGTGATTATTAATGGGTGAAATCAATCATGCTTCATGTGTCTTCTGGAATGAAACAATATGCTGTTAGAAATCATGATGATTGGGCACAGTTTTTCATTGCACATCCCATCGATTAAAACTATAAAAAAAAGTGTTTCATGTACGATGGAGAGGCCGTATTATGGATAGAATCTGTACAACTTTCTATAGAAAAGAAAGGGGTTTTCCAAGTCTAAAAGATTTATGGAAGTGACTGGGACGTGATTCACGTGATGTATGTGTCACTAAAATTTCAAAATGTCCGTCCTCTTTGGACCTTAGACAATTATCTTGAGTAAAGTTCAAGTCTTTAATTGAAGAAAACTCTAGGCTTTTTTTTGCTATTTGAACTTTCCTCGATTTGATCACGGTATCGCTGGCAGAGCAGTAAAACGACAACGTCACGATTCCAAAGACACTATAAAGAAAGATAGTGAAGGGAAAAGAGTGGCCGTCTTGACTTTCATCCAATATCAACTAAACCAAACCCAGTAGTATCACTTTCATTATCTTTTCCTCGTTTCCAATGAAAGCATACGGCCGTCTTGAATTCGACTTTGAATTCCAGTTTGAAGCCATGAGCTTAAAGGAAAGTTGGAAAAATATCCAACTCTTTTCCTTCATAGTATAATACGTATGGAATTCATTTAATTCGAATATACATACAGCAGTAAAGGGAGGAGAGAAAAGGAAGTAGCCGAGGATTTTATTTCATGTTCTACAAGTTCTCGGAACGAGAGAAAGAAAGAAAGAAAGAGAGAGAGAAAAAGACAGGAATAGGAAAGGAGGGCAAGATAATAATAATAATAGTAGCTGTGGTTACTGGTTAGTAAAAGCATCTTTAAAAAAAACTAGCCCAAGTGTTTGGGTAAAAAAAGAAAAGTAAAAAACGTGTGGAATCTATCCATATTTTATACAAAAGTGTATGTATAGTTAAACTGGTTTAGTTTTTTTGATGGTGGACTTCCTGTGGTGACTCCTTGTGATCATTCCTCTATCTAAAGGATAGATCTCATCATCTTTGGCTGTTATCCCGGTGGTGGTCGTCGCCATCCCAGGAATGTGTAAAAAGAGAAAGAGGGGGAAAGTCCATAGTCAATTTATATATGATGGTGAGTGTGTGTGTGTGTGTGCGGTATAAAAAAAGCGGACTTTGGGAAGAGATGAGCAAAGTGATGGTGTCGGCAATTTGGGATTTACGATCGACACTTCTCCATCCATACTGGAAGAGTGTGTGACTGTCGACACTTTAACGGGTTGAGAGCCACCCGCATTTTCCACCCTATGATTTGGAGTCTTCAGGACTAGAGACGGAGATAGGATGAGGACGAGCAAGCTATCCTCTGTGGGATCCTTCCATGTACACCACTATAACCTATGTCCATTAACTGATAGCTTGGAACAGAAATAGACAGCCCATATCCAAATACACACACAGAACAGAACAGTACCCACATACATACATAGAAAATCTTACCTTTACGTCTTTGTAATGGAATCTTTTTGGGAACTTTGAGACTGGAACTCTCGACTATCCAAAATCTCCTTCTCCTGCTTCTCCACCACACATTTTATATATATATGAAAAGTGGTGGTGGTGAGTTTGTGAGTTGATCTAGGTGTGGGTTTGTCCATGGGTAGACATTCCCGAAATAAAAGGATCCTCAAGTGTAGAAGTGGTCGGTCGGTCGGTCGTTCGTGTGGTCGTTTTTACTTTTGACTCCTCTATCCAATGGAATGGAATGACTATACATGGACATAGTTTACCCATAGGAAATGTCACCCATGGATTTTATGTACTTCACACTTCTTCCCTTGATTTACTGTTCATGAGCTTCTTTTTTACCCTTCTCTCCAGTAGCACCCAACATACACGGCCAACAGTGTGAGCACAACTGTTCGCTATAGTATAACTTTGTGAGAAAGCTCAAAAGATTCTCTCTCTCCTTTTTAGTAGTCTCTACTCTCTATCTGTCTCCAATCTATCCTTTTTTAGTTCCATAATATTTTTCTAAAAAAGAAAAAAACTATGTCTAAGTTCTTTTCTAATGTACCAGCTACAACTACGAACTACCACGAACAGTTGTACTTTATGGAGTGGGAGCTTGGTGAAAGGAAGAGGAGGCGAACATAATAATAATACACATTATCCAACTCTCCATCATTCACTATTATAATCCACACACTCTCACACCAACCACACTTTACTACGGGTATTTCAACTCGAAAGATTAAACGCATCATAAAAGTCATCAAATTAGAGAATTATCTACAATCTACTATCATCCGTGTGTGTTTTATTAGTGCTGTTGCTCACATTATTACCCATGGAATTCTGTACTACCAAAGTCTGTACTTTTTACAACAAACTATTAACAAGTTGCAGTTATTGAGTACAGAACGAAGTATCAATTCACGTCACGACGATTTAAGTGTGTGTGCTTGTAAATAATTACGGAGATTCACAAACAATTCTTTGCCATTTTTATGTTTTTCACGGATGACAGCTGACTCTCCTGGATGACCGAGAAAAATTGTTACTTTATTTGGAGAGGGAAAATAAATTTTTGTTATTGATGTGTTGACGGTGTACGTTCAAATTGCATCTGCTCGTTTTTTTTTCTTTTTGATTTTTGTCTTTCAAAAAAGGCTGCAGGGTTGTCCCAGATATTTTTTTGTCTCTTGTTCCAACTTGGAATTGAAGAGTTGAGGACAAGCCGATGAGGCCATAAAAAATTGTCTTGACAATGTAAGTTGAATCATTCCATGTGTATAATCACATGAAGAATATTCCAAAGATACACCGCAGAGTTTCTTGGGAAGAAACTGAAAATGAAATGGAATGAAAAAAATAAAACTAGTTGACTTTCCCAATCCTAGTGAATGAGTTGAGATGAGATGAGACAGAGAAAGCGATGGGAGAGGAAGCCGGCGAGGTAAAGAAAAAGAAGAAGAAATTCCAGACTTATTTTCTTGCTCCATTCTTTCTAATTGATTTGTGACTTAGGGCTTTCTTGCCAATAACCTCCAACTTTCTTAATTAAATTGGCCTCATTTATTTCAGTAGTGCTGAGAGGGGAGAGAAGGTAGAAGAGAATTTTCTGGACTCGTCTACGTGTGTGTGTGTGGTGACATGAGCGTAGTTAGCTCTTCTTCTTCCACGTTAAACCAGAAAGAAACTGTCTGACGGCCAATCTTTCGTCGCTTCTATTTTGTGTCTTCATACACTTGGACATGGTCAATAGTCAATAGCTGAGCCTGTGAGGAATCAAATTCTAGAATCAGATCCAAGCCTCCAAGTTACAGTCCGAATCTTGTCAGAAATACACCACATGAAGAAAAAAACCCATCATTTTTTTATCTAACCTCTTTCTCTCTTCTCTTTTCTCAATTACATTCCATTTTGGGGTTTTTTTTTTTGGAGTGGCTTCTTATTCATATACGCATCCACCACAGTGAGTAATCATCATAGTAGGTTACAAATTGCATTTCCCTGGCTCCTCTTTCTTTCTCATCCTCCTCCTGACTCCATTCATTTAAGGAGATCAAAGCATACATAGAAATATCTCATACACAAGTCAAGATTATATTTAAACCACTAAGGAAACAGATCCAGAGAGAGATGATCCACATATGTGCACAAAAAATAATTACTATTTTTTTCTTGCTGTTGTTCTTCTTCAGACTGTAAAAGAGAGGAATACATGGAAATGAAATGGTTATTAAAAAACTAGTCCTGATGTTGATCCAGAAAGAGAAAGCTCTCTTTGTTCTTGTATTAAGTTAGACTTGACTTTATTACTTTATTACACATTAATTTCCTTGAACAACCAAAAAGTACCAGAGTATTTAAAGAAAATAGAGAGAAACCAGTTTCAAGAGGGCTGTCTTTGAGCTTTGAGATGAGCAAGAGAAGAACAAAAAAAACCCACGCACCAGAGACAGAAAAAACCGGCGAGGAAGGGAAGGAGCTTGTTGAATATGCAAATATAAACTAGAGTTTTTTTTTTTTGGTCAATATTCACTGTAATGAATACATAGGGGAAAATTTTCCATTGGTATTCATTGGAAGAAAGTTGAAAAAAAAAATATAAAATAGGAAGTGATGAATTTTTCAACTTTTTCCCCCTTTCCCTATCCAGACTGTTTCTCCGTATTCTTCGTCTTGGTTTTTTTTCTTCTTCACTTCTTGTTCTTGTATCTGCGTGTCCTCATTCTGGATCTCTCTCTCTCTCTCTCTGTTGATATTGAGATTGCCTTGTATTTATGCAAAGAGCTTTTAAAAATATGTGATATGAATGCTCATCGGAGTCCCAGCGTGAGATAAGATCAACGAAAGAGGAAAAAGTTTCACCATGTGCACACTGAGAGTCAAAGCAAGGAAATTACCGTATCGTGTCTAAACTAAACTAGAGCCAAAGTGTGTGTATTCTCGTGTATATATATAGACATGAAGAAAACTGGAACGAAACTCAGAACAGAACTGGAGAAATAAAGAGAAAAGCATAGAGGGATATTGATTGCGAGAGCTCAGACTGTATTTTTTTGGTAATTGTACAAAGATTTCATTAGATTGGTAAGGGAATAGTGGGTGAGTTGAGTTCAAGTCATCCTCTTCGTCCCTTTTTTCTACTGCTACTACCCGAGCTTTTTCTTGTTCTGCTTCTGGTTTCTACTTTAGTTCGAGTAAAGATCTTCTTCTTCTTGCCTGCTTTCCTTCTTGTACTCGTTGTGCTGAATTTCTAATAGGTTGGGCTGGGCCAGCAGCCGGAGCAGCCGCTCCACACACACATACTTGCCGTAGTTTTATAGTTGATACAGGGATATATATGTATATGTATGATGAGGTTGATTGTACAGAGTGAAAGTTTCTCTTTTATTTTCACTATCTCTTCTCCTCTTGTTTCATGTGTAGGTTTCGTGCAAGTGTGTGTGAGTGAGTGAGAGAGAGAGAGAGAGTGGAGAGGTCTGTAGAAAAGGGAATTTGTATATGTGGAGTGTGTATTTGGTGTGTGGACTAGAAATTACAATAGTAGAAATAGATTTACGTTGTTTCATTCCCCCCGTATATTTCACATGAGAGGTGTAGCTTGTAAGCCTGTAGTTTTCATTTCGTTCCATGTTCCATCGAAGACAAAGTTTGCATGAGCAAAAGTGGAAATGGAGAGAGAAAGAGAGAGAGATGAGTGAGAAATATAAATGTGACTGAGAAAGGATAAGGAAGAAATTCAGAACACTCAGAAGGGAGAGGGACGACGAGAGTAGATTTCTCTCGTCGTCGTATTTCCCATGTAGTTAGAAAATACAGATAGAAATGTATCTGCGTATATGTGCATGTATGAGTGTGTGTGTGTGTGTGTGTGTGGATGTGGATGTGGATGTGTTGGGACTAGAGACAGTTGATTTCCTGGAGTTGGACTACAGTCGTGTTCTTTGTTTATGCGTGTATCTGAAGGTGAAGGTATAGAGTTGTACATTTGGGAATGGCTCGTTTCCAAGGCTAGCTAATCTTTGTCATTCTTATCATGTTCATATAAATAGGCTGACAGTTCTCCAATTAAATAATGCACACAAGTTGAAAAGAATAACTACGCTCTCGCTCTCTCTCACTCTTTGTTCCATGACTTTGATCAAACAGGCTCTTTCTCTCCCTCTCTCTCTCCCCTTTCCCTTTTCTTTTCCTCCACTTGTAATCACATCATCACAATTTACTAAATTCACAAATGCGAATACGTATAATGTGTACACGAGTTGTCTCTTCTCGTCCTTATGCACATACCTACCATCTTTTCAAATGAATCCACTCGTGTACTAATCAAACCCAAAATGTACATTCTCTAAGGGTCACGTGATATTTTCCTCCTGAGAGTTCCTTTTATTTTCCCTTGACTGCATAGACTCGATTTTTGTTGTAAGGAAGGCCAACTACCAACTATGAAAGGAATCAGATGATTAAAGTGCCGAGTGTGTTTGAGTACTCTCAGCTAATAACTGAAATCAAATCAAAGGATGTGAAGAGGAGCTGAAGTGAGGAACAAACATGTGTAAATAAATAAGTTGTAAAGTGTCGTCTATAAATCCTCGTGAATGTCGTGATGGCAGTTCGTGTGAAGATTGGGGAAAGTAAATAGTCAATCTTCGAATGACGATTAAAATAACTCGTTTTTCCTCTCTCTCTCTCATCTGGACTTTACTGCTCACTTTAGTTGGTACGACGAAATCGCGGGGAGTTCCACTAGATTTTGATTTTGGCACGTTGAACCATTTACCATTTTGAGATGGCAAGTGCCAGGAGCGACTATATGTATTTTGGAACGCGGAATGACTTTATCGTTGCTGCACTTCACTACTTTTTTTAAAGTTTACTTTCCCTCCCACGTCATGGATCTTTTTACTTTACAAGTTGGATAATTTTTTTTTTTTTTGGATTTTGGATTAGGATTTCAAGTTGGAATCGGAATTGGTCGTTGAGTTTTTTCTAGCCTTGGTTTTAAGTTGCAAGTCCAATTCAAATCCAGATTCTACTCAAGTTTGGTTTATATTGAAGGATATATTTGTGGGGATTTGGTGAGTGAGGAAGCCTATATAAGTCGAATATTTATGTGAATTCAATATAGAAGAGAGAGAGAGACAGACTCGAAGAAATCGTTAATATATGTAGCTTTAGGGTTGTAGCCAAGTCAAGTTCTTTTATGTAGTATGAAAGATCAGTGGCGTGATTGGTCAATATTGGAGGATTCTATGGGAAATCCGTAGGGAATGATGTTGGTGCCCATGAAGTGGTTTGTTGTGTGAGTGTGTGTGTGTGTGTGTGCGTTTGATGGGAAATGGTCAGGGAGTACATTAAGCATTGAGTTGGGTTGTTGGTTGTGGTGGCGGCAAATGTAACGTTTCCAATAATAGGAATTATCAGCTGAGTTCCGCATCCTGGAAAAAACAATGGAGTGCAGTCAAGTCAAGGATCCCCCACAGAAACACACATACACTCACAGACATTCCGACTTAACGACCTGAGCAGTGGGTGCAATTGCCATAGGTTGTCATTGCCACCATAACTAAAGCAATTGTAATGGCTCGCTCAGGAAGGACACCCGTACAAATAAACACACACACACACAACAACCTCTCTAGGTATAGAAAAACTATCAAACTGACCAAAAAACGTATCTTGCATTGGTTTTCCAGTTGAACTGTGTGTAGACGAAATAGACAATTCCTGTAGTTTGTAGTTATCGTTACAGGGTCAGCCCACAATGCTCTTTGAATCCATCCGTGTGTACATTTAAGCGTTGATATTTCCTTCCAGTAGTTGTCGGAGCATTCGAATGGCGTCTGTATAGAACTTGGACGTATTTGTTAAATTTCTGTTTTTGTTTTTGTTGGTGTTCGTTTGTTGAGCTTGTGTGTATGTGAGAGAGAGAGAGAGAGAGAGAGAGAGAGAGAGAGAGAAAGAGTAAGGAGAAAACGTAATGCGTTGATAAGGCATTTGAGTAAGCCCAAGATGTGGCTTTGACTCGACTTGACTTTACTACTCGTACGTGTTTTCAGTTCCGCTCCGAGGTTTTATGACAATTTTTCCCCTTGTTTTATCACCTCGAGCAAATCTAATACCTTTATATGAGTGTGACACGAGGCTAGTGTAGTTAAGTTGCCCGTTAGCCGTGTATCAACTCGTTCCTTGTTACATATAAATAATATATGGAACTTCCAAGCTAGAACCATTGTAACTTCACCAATTCGCCCATGGAGCACCTACATACGATATGAGCACATGTGTGTGTGTGTGTGTGTGTGTGTGTATGTCGACTTGTAGGGGGTCCACACAGTAAAATTCTACGTGCAATTACTGTGCACCCGTGCAAACTTGTACGTTTTTTTCTCGCTTTTTTCTTAACCTTCTTATGCCCTTTTCTTCCATTCTTTTTTTTTCTCTCTCTCTCCCTTTCTCTCTCTCAACTAGACTGGCTTGGAGAGTAGTGAGCGAGGGCTCTTTGGCCCAAACTAACTGTGAGTTGGCCTCACTGTACAAATACAAACACTCGTGGAATTTAACGACACGTGGAAGTGTGCAGTAGTTGATTTTCTTGTGTACATTATTTCTGCGTGGGAGTCCGTCTACCTTTTAGTTTTTTTCTACACTCGTTCTCGAGCTCCCTTTCTCTCCTTTGACTTCTTGAGACTGGAACTTTCATGTCCAAACAAAACTCCAAACTATTCGGATTTCCAAATATGCACACTTTTCTCTCTTTTTCCCCTGTGGACTTTATTGGCTTTGGTTTGGCGTCAATAGTGTATGTGTATATGTATGAATAAATGAAATAATATGGGCATGATCCTTTTTTAAAACCACTCATTTCCTTTCTCCCATTTCCTTTTCAAAATTTACATAAATGAACAGTTTTTTTATAGCTCTCATTTTTTTACAGGGAATTTTTTTCCAGTTTTATGGTCAAAATGAAGGAAAAGAAAGAAGAAAAAAATTTCTGTAGAGTCATTTCGGTTTTAAAGCACCAATTAAGTACTTTTCTGGTTTCCGGTCGTAAACATCTGTAAATATATGTGGAAGTTACACGTTTGCAAAAGAGAAATTAAAACGAATGTATGCAATCCTTGCAGTTTTCTTCGCATTTATTTGGAAATAAATAGAAGGAATGTAATGCAGACTATAAATTCTTTTTAGTGTATTTAGTGGTTTGAATGAATCTCCTTTTTTTGGAGTTTGAGGACTCCGAGAGAAAATTACAGTTTGAAGTTTTTGGGCAGTCATGTGAGTATTTAAGTACGAGGAAAGATTTAAATGGTCGTGTTATGTCTACGTAGCCTCAAGTGGTGAGGAAGTGACACTAAATTTGTAATTCTTACATAAACTAATTGTGTAGCTCGGTTAAAATTGGATGGAAAAGACACTGCTGAGAGAAAGAGAGATAGAAAAAGAAAAGAAAGGTGGGGTAATGTAAAGTAAAAGTTGGTTGACGAGAGTTGTACTAATTGAGCATAACAAGGGGGGTTGGGAAAGGTTTCACAACGGGATTTCCATTTCACGTAGCTTCGTAATTTAAGGCAAGCTTTGCTCTTTTACACTCTGGCACTGACTTCCAACTGACTCATCGACACAATGAGAGCAAAGGGAAAAGTCGCCGTCATCGTCTTCCTTACTCTCTCTCTCTCTCTCTCTCTCTCTCTCTCTCTCTCTCTCTCTCTCTCTCTCTCTCTCTCTCTCTCTCTCTCGTTCGTTCTCTCTTCTACTTTGTATATGAAATGAGGACATTTGCACACACACACATAGACTTTTCTTCATTCCATGTATATGTGATGAAACCGTTATTCTTTCCATTCCTCCCTTTCTCTCTATCTTCCTCTCTGGCACACTGCCGCTATATCCTACATAATCTTCTTAATTAGATTAACTGGTCCTTGTTCAAACGTCATTACGTTAGAAAGGTTTCTTGAGCCAGAAGTGCTCTGCTGCATTCTCTTTCTCTTCTTCTCTCTCTCCCACCTTTCACTCCTTAAAACTCATCTAATCTTTCCCCCCTTTTTTTATGCCATTCACCATGATACTGAACTTCTCCACCTTTCTCTTTTTGTGTGTGTGTGGGCAGACGAAAAGTCCATAGCAACTCATTTTCATTTCTCGAATACACATTTACATTGTAAATATTCAAAAAAAAAAAAACGAATGATGTTCGAACTAAAGAAGGAAATACAAACTGTCTGTCATTTTGTGAAAAGAAACTGCAAGTGCAGTTAAAACTCACTGGTTTTTAGGGGGGTTTTCGCCTTTCAAGACGTACTATCATTTATCATGCTATGGATCCATGGAAGTCGAGATAGTTTGGTTTGCTGCAGTCAGTGCAGTCTGAATTCTTACACTGTTGCTTGTGTGTGTGTTTGTGATAATAAATCCAGTAGTCGCCACTCTCGTCAGTAAATAAGCAGGATACTTCGTGAGCCCCTTTTCCATGTAGACGTCAATCTTACTCAAGACGTGGTGTTTAATTCTTTAGAAACCCCCTGATGTTTTTCTATTTCGAGTATTTACTACTCTTTCTACAACACAGACCTCAATTCCTATTTACTATTTATGTCCTACACATTAGTTATAATTAACTGGAGCTCCGTCTTTGAACATCAAAGCTCAAAATCTAAAATCTTTCCTAATTTCTACCTTGAAAATTCCCTACTGTACAGTTTGTAATTATTATTAATAAAATCCTGGTTTTCATTTGGTGAGACTTGGATTTTTTTTATATCAGTTTTATTGAAATTATTGGAGGAGAATGTGAGAGGGGAAAAATCTAAGGAAAGTTTAAGGAAATAAAAATAGACAAAAAAGAGGGAAAGCTCTGAATTTGTAAAAAAAAAAAGAAATTGGAAAATCATTTGACAAACTAATAAAATGTGCTCCACCATTAGTCGAAATGCTATCGAGATGGATAATGGAGGATCAAAGGCGGGAGGAGATATGGAAAATATTGGAGGATTAAAATGGATAGAATATTAGAGAGAAACTAAAGTGAAAAAATATACAGTGTATAATAGATGGATAGATAGGTTAGTTATGTACATAGAGAGAGTGAGAGAGCGAGCGAGTGAGTGAGAAAAGGAGGAATTATTTGATTGGATTGGGAGTAAATGGTGGGTTTCAGTGGGTCTTTGTGAACTTTAATTCACCAAGAAATCGAATTGAATTGAATCGGGAAACCCATTGAGGCTCTTAGGATGACGATAGATAGTGCATCACCGTTCATGGGTTTTTTCTTCTTCCTCTTGGTCTTCTTCTTCTTCGTCGACTTCCTTCTTTCTCTCCTTCTATCAATCCATACAGATATGAGAGTTGAGAAGGAAAAACGGAGGGAAACGACATTTTCTCTTCATCTCTACATTCAGTTTACCAGGAGAGTGTACTCACTTCCTGCTTTCATACATATCAAATGCATGCTCACCATAGGATTGGCTGAGTTCCGACCAACTCCACTTCCACACACACACGCTTTCTCTCCAAACGTACTTTTTTATGAACCCCCTATATACATAATACATAAGGCATGAGGAAACGAATGGAATTCCACAAAAAAAAACTACTACTACTTCTTATTTTCTACGTTGACGCACAATCATAAAGTGAGTATAGGAAAGAAAGAGAGAGATCATATCCATTGGCAATAGAAATGAAACGACTTATTGAGTTTGCACCATATAAATACTGGGAACTATACAGAACATATTAAATCATATGCTTTTACATTCCGAGAAAGAAAGACAGAGACAGAAGGACAACCACAGCTAAAGTTTTTTCCCCTATCGTCTTTCGTCTTTAGAGAGAGAGAGAAAGAAAGAAAGAGAAGGCTTAGGAAGTTTGCTCGTTTTTCAATCCAGTGTCGATGGAAACAAGTTAGAGTTGGAGTCTCTTCATATTTTCCTCATGCATGTACATAATAATAATAATATCAAGGATTCTCTATTGTTTTGTCCATGGTTTCGCATATCCAACTTTGACCCTCTTCAACTCCAGCTCAGTCCTAGTACTAAGTAGGCGTTTAGTATTTATAGTCAAGTACAATAGTGCATGTTGTGTACATTTCCCCTTCCTTTTCATAAGATTTTCCTGTGGTTTCATGGTTACAAACGAAAGAAATCTTACAAATCCTCAAGTTTATCATGGTTAAACTTACAACTACTGTATGTAGTCTATACGGATATTCAGTTTTGTACACATTCATATCAATTCATATTCCCATCTCTTTGTATCAAAAGAATTATTTAGTTTTGTCCGTACTTATCTACTATCAAAAGTGGTTTGATATAATGGGATTTCGTAAATGTAAACGACAAAGTTTGACATTCGGAGGAATTTGGAGCATTGAGAATCAAATTTAAACTTGTTATCGAAAATTGAGTGGCATGTTCGGAGTACCAGTAAAAGGAAATGAAGAATGGTTGACCCGTATAATAAAAATTAACATAATGGTTTGATGGGGTTTCACTTTAGTCAGTGCTTGCACTTAAATGTAAAGAGAAGATACGTCCAATTACTTTTTATTACAAACTGCAATAGTTTCCCCTCCACTCGGCTCTTGTGGAGAGTGTAAAGTATTTGAATTAACTTTTATACTATTGTTACGTATGTATTGTGTACTGTGGTGTATTTTATACCAGAAAGTACACGTTTTTTTAGTGTGGTCTCTCTCCCTGTAAAATGCAAATGTCCCATGGTAGTGGTAGTGCTGCGTGTTTCACAGTTATTAGCTAAAAAGTAATGTATGCAATTAACAAGTAGACTTCCACGTGTAATTTGAATGCACAATCATCAGACAGAGAGAGAGAGAGAGAGAGAGAGAGAGAGAGAGAGAAGCAGCAGGGAGAAACAGAGAAAAGTCTGAAAATCATGAGGAGAAAATTGGAGTTCCAACCCCAAACCTATTTTTCACATTCCCTCTTGTTCCTCGTAAGGAGCTAACGATGTGCAAAAACGCAATCAACGTCTACATACATGCATTTGGAATGTATCGTATAAATGACTGATTTGTACTATAACTATTTGTGTGTGTGTGTGTGTCGTTTTCAGTTTTCACCGAGTAAATTTAATTTGCACGCATCTTTCCTTAGTGTTCTATCTATCTGTTGCTCAGTTCTCTCGTTGGTTGTGTGTGTGTGCTGAAGTAAGAATTCTCTCTCGTCTTGTCTCATGTCATCGTTATTCATGGGGATGGATACTTGGGATTTGGGGACGTCTAATGAAATTTTATCAGTTGAAAGGATTTTGTCAAGTATGAAATTTGAGTAGCAAAACTCTGGAGGATGAAAAAGGGGTAATTCATATTTTATATTTGATGATTGCGTTGGGAAATATAAAATTGGAAATCATTAGATTGGGATGTACAAGATACTATTACAGTGTCTATGTATGTGTGCATGTTTATACACAGACAGACACACACACGTTGATAGTTTGTTTGTATTGTGACTGGTGAATGGGTAAGAGCCAAGAGGTTGGATGTTGGTTCCTTCTTCTTGACTCTGTCCCTCTGTGACTGGGAGCTCTAAGGACGACTGTCTTGTCCCAGAATGTAATCTGTAGTCGTCTCATAGCCATCGTTCTCGCCATTGAATCAGAAGAAGAAGTGCAGTTAGAAATAGCGTTTGGTATGATTGCACACGGCTCACTGGCTCCAAAGAGAACCAGAGAGAGAGAGAGAGAGAGAGAAAAGGATGAAAAAACATGAGTAGGATTATTTGCATGGATGTTGGTCCTGAATGTTCTTGTGTACTCTCGATACCGATACTGGGGCTCTGTGTGTTTTTCTGTATCTGCATAGGGACACCCAGGATGGTAATATGGTAATATAATGTATTTGTCTGCAGTTATAGTTGAGAGTGTGGATGGATAGTTGATGCAGTTTTGTGAAGCATGCAAGTCACGAATCGAGTAAGGATCCCCAGAGACCCTTTGGCTTCTGTCTTGGAGAGAGTCGCAAGGAAAATGGGGAAAAGGGGGCAAATATGTAGTGGTTTCTCATTTGACTGAAGAAACGACGAGACGAAAGCGAAAGGGAGAGGTAGAGAAGAACTGTGATAGTCCCTGTATTGGTTCACAAATGTGACCTCATCTGTGTCTTTGTGAGTGAGAGGATTTTCTAGGCGCTTTATTTCCGATCTCCGAATCCTTCCTTCCAGGATACAGCAATCCATTTCCTCCAAAAAGTGGAGTGTTGTCTCGTGTGTCTCAGTGTGTGCGTGTGTGTGTGTTTGTTTGGGGAGCTGTAGGTAGCTTTTCCTCTATTCAACCATATACACCCAATCAATAAATGTATTTTGTAAACCGATCTCTCCACACCTGGGACTTTTCTCTCTCCATCTCTTTAGCTTTCTATCTTTTTTTTTTCTCTCTTTTCTCTCTGTCTGCCTTCCTTTCACTTGCTCTTACTCTCTTTTCTCTCTCATCCAAAGTTTCCATCCCGCTCTGCTAACCAATCGTGTCTTCTGCCTCTCTCTCTCTCTCTCTCACTCCACTGTGTGTACTCCATACATGAAGAGTGAATTGTCAATAACCTTTTCCTATAGTTCTTTTTATTACGCGTTCCCTTTGCATACATGACTGTCGATTTGGAATTGTAAACTGTAATGAAATACGGAATTTCTAGCTCTCTCTCAGCGGCGTACATGGAGAAATCTAGAGAGCTGACTGGGGTTTTCAAAGTTGAAACTCTGTGTACGATTATACTCAAACAAAGGAAATCAAAGCCAATGACTTGGCATTGTAAAGTACCCGATTGTGGACGGGATTTCAAGTTCTCCGTCCCTTTTCCATCCGTAGAATTATATAACACAAAAATAAAGTAGAATAGAATAGGTAACAATTGTAAAAAAAAAGGTGTAAAATAAATTGAACAAGGGGAAAGCACACACACACCACAAGGAATTGTTCAACAGATAAATACATAAATACACACATCAGATAAATAAATACACAAAGAGTATGAATGTGAATCTCCCTGTCGAATGAACCAAATGTACAGGGAAAAAGATTTGTGTGTTGGACATTTTAGTAGGAATTTCGCTCCACACTCTCACATTTCATTTCCAACAGATTTACCCAAAGAAGGACCCCATATTGAAGGGGGCAGACCCAGGTACGTGATGGGGGATTCAGTCCGAGTCAACTGTACATCATCAAGATCCAGACCAGCCGCGACCCTCTCGTGGTTTATCAATGGAGAGCCGGTATGAACTCTATCAATATCCCAAATATTTCTATTTTTATTTATACGTTATCTATTCGTCATTTCTATACTATTTAACATTCAAGTATTTTTTTTTTGGCTGAGCAAAATGTATTTGTATATTTTGAGTATTGTGTAGCATTTTGCTTTTAAATATGTATTACGGATTATGGAATCTGAAGGAAATGAAATATTTTGAATGAATGTCCAGAAGGATTTTTAGTTGTGATTTTGGCTTTGTATTCTGAATCGCTTTGATTTGGTTTTGCGCGTTTTGTATGTTTCGTACAGAGAGAGAGAAAGACGGAGACGGACTTTTGTGGAAATTGCAAAATGTATAAGCTGTAGAGATTAAATTACATGTAGGGAACTCTGAGATGAGACAATCGAGAAAATGAGCACAGATTTCAATGATTTGACTATGCATGACTGCAAGGCTTTACAAGGCTACTCATTAGATTGTCCAGGAAATGGGCAAACTCAAGTTTATCCTGCTCTGTCACTTTCTCCTCTGTACTTTCTCTGCTAAGCTTTCACTGAATTCCGATGCATCTTGATGTTTGGATGTGTGTGTGTGTGTGTGTTTGAGGAGTAGTAGAATTTTACTCGAAATCTGTTGCAGGTTGCGACTGCTTTCATAGCAAATATTTGGTCTGTGCTTTCTCTCTCTCTCTCTTTCTCTCCCTCGTGCCGTGTAAGTGCACAAAGGGAAGGCACTCGAGTCTTTTCCACCAAACACACACGTCCACATCACATTACTTTACATGGCTTAGAGCATTAACTGTGTCAGTGTAATAGTGGAAAATAAACTCTTCTTCATGCATGCAAATGCTAGAATTCTCTTTCTCTATCCCGTACATACCTCCAAATGACACAAACATTTTATTATTCCGTTTCAAATTGAAGCTCATGTGTATGTCCTCTCGAGTGCTCATCATACGGAATGTAGCTTCCCTCTACAGTTTTGGCTTGTGTGTGTGTGTGTGTGTGTTTGTGTCTGTGCGTAAAATGTAAAATGCAGAGTTGGATTTGAAGTTGAAATAATATGATGAAACCATGTGGTTCACCCACTTTCCAAGTAGTTTTTCTTCTATTTTTTACTTCCCCTGTATTTTTTTTTGTGAGCCTCTTTTTTTTCTTCAACGTACTCTTGCTCTTGTTAGCTCCGTATTTTACGGCTCGAAGAGTTTATCTTTCTCCTGGGACTTTCTCCCAATACCATTCACTTCCATTTATTTCCATCAATTTATTTCCCATATTTTATACATTCAGCTCGAGTTATTTTTGTATGTGTGAGTACATGTGAATAGGTTTTTGTGTATTCTACCGTTGTTGACGTTGACAGGCACAGAATTTCAAATTTGCTGACCCAATCAAATTTAAATTCCACTCGCTTTCGTAGCAATAGAAAAGATTTTTTTTTTTTTTTTTGAATGTTTGTAATGCTACTGCTTTTGCTGCTTTTATTTATTTTTGTTTAATTGTAATCCCTTGAAATAACTTTGAGCACGTGGATTCACTTTGGATTGTAATTGATTTATGATTCAGGCTGAGGATTTAGTCATAATTCGCTATCCTGTGGTTCGGGATGAAGATGGTCTGGAGACGTCCGTACTCGGACTAGAATTCAAGGTAAAAAAATGTACTTTTTACAAAATCTCTCTATATTTTTTGTGTATGGACGGTTTTTGTTCGTACATATCCAAAACCCTCCATTTGAAATCTCAAGTTACATTGGACCAAGAGGAAAAAAAGTCTGTCCACTTGAGTTGATGTTTCTTGTTTCGAGTATGGACTCAGACAGAGAGATAATAATTATTATTATTACAGAAGAATGTTGTGGATATATATATACTGTACAGTTTGTGTTTGTATATTTTTGGTTTTGACTCAGGTACGGCCGAAACACTTCAAGAGAGGAGATCTCAAGTTGAAATGCTTGGCAACCATTGCCCAATTGTACTGGCGAAGTAATGAGGAGAGTATGGAAGGAGATCGTCCACACAAAGTTCCTGCTTTGGAAAGTCGTGAAACTTTCAACTCGGGCAAGCGAGGTTAGTTAGAAAAAAATCCAAAATAAAGAAATATTACAAAAAAAATGAGAGAAACTAAAAATTCTCTATTTTTTATTATGATTTTGTAAATTATGTGTGCAACTCTTTTTTAATTATTGTTCTGATTGCTCATTCACTTGGCATTATTATACTAATTAATCAATTCTGTTTTGTTCTTATCTAGATTTAATCTAAACTGTGATTACATTTCAATCATTTTAACTTGAAACACTAAAATCAATCATTCATTCATATTTTCCAAAATAATTCAACCAACAAGTTTGTCTTCTTTTTCTGTACAAAAAATTCTGTGGGCTTTCATTTTATTTTGCTTTCCCTTTTCTGACCTTTTCCTTTTGCACGTTAGTTTGAGTATTACGATATCTTTATCTTTTATCTGTGGGGTAAAGTTACCACACGAGTTGTATTCAGTGTCTTTACTGAAGTGTGAAGAATGTTTTACATGACAGCGTTTATTAATTTGGTAAATACTAACTAAATGTTGCATTGCGGGCTTCAGTAGAGAAATGTTTTTCAAATTATTCCCTTGTTAGTGGAAAATGCGTGTGCGAATCGGGTAAAGTTCTTGTTGGTCTATTTGCAAAAAAATAAAAAAAATAAAATACTGTATGTGTAGGAGTAAAAAATAAGAGCGAGAGTCCGTACATAATAATAAAAGGAATTAATGAATAATTCTCAAAACATGAAACTTTTTCCGTTACCACTTTAATAGGCTCAGCAGGTTTAATTTAAAGCACAAAAGTGTTAGTCATAGACATGGATGTAGCCGTAGTTGTTGTTTAGTAGTGAAAATCCCAAAAAGAGGCGAAAACGGGGAGAGGGAGAGCGAAAGGATCGGTTGAGATAAATGAAGCCAACTAGAAACTAAAAACTAAGACAAAACTCTAATGACTTTGACGACAACTGTGATGATGACGCCAATTAAAGTTTGCCTAGAAACAAAGTTTTATTTGGTAATTAAAGTGGCAGTTGTTTAAGTTGGCTCTTGATAAATACATACTACACGTGTAGTGTCGGGTACATGTATTTATATAACAACAACAAGAGTTCTACTCCTCAGTACTACATACCTCGAAAAGAAAGAATTGTGTGAAAAATTTCCTTCATTGTATATCTTATGTACATCATGCTAATGCTACCGCTCAGTCTGAGTCCTCCAGCAGCTAACTCGGTATGGACGAGAGTGATAGAAATGGAAGGGTGGTTGTTACTCTCACTCTGTCTATAGCTCTCTCTCTCTTTCTCTTTCGTCAGCTCTGCATGCAAAGGAAGTATTCATGGAAAAAGAAAATAAACTGGCGCGCCTTTTTTTCACCCTATAAAAAAAAGTTACATACTAAATATGATAGCTGAACAAAGCATATCCAAACTCCGTCTATTTTTTTCCATTTCTATGTACTCTGATGAAATTTGAGAGAATTCTGTACATTGTGATCATTTCAAATACTTTCCTATTTACAGACTTGAGAAATTACTTATTGTTACGATATATAGTTTCTAGGTTCTCTCGTTCTTTCTCTCAGTCAGGCTGAGTGAGAGCTGAAAGAAATGGACCGATGACGAAGAGAAAAAAAATGACCGCATTTACTTAATTGTTAGCTAATAATTGCTTTGACTCTGCCTTGAATGAAACGTTTGAGTCTATGATAAAGTTAAATTGCATCTTGTTAAAAGAAATAGAGATTGAGTTTTTTTTTACAGTTGTAGACACCGACGCCTTTTTCTTCCTCTCTTTCTCTTTTATTCTTTCTTTTGCTAAACAAGTCCATGGGGAACTGAAATGGACTGAAAAACTGTGGATGATGATTATCATGATCATTTCACATGTCAAGTTTCTATCGTATGTAGTTTGTCAAGAGAAAGTGCATTCCATAGTATTTAACTAGGCAAAGAGAAAGTCTCTGTTTGTCTTCAAACTTACTGCATGTACACACTCACTCACTCACTATAATCATGTAGGGAAATTTGCATTTTATTACACAGAGTCGGAACAGAGTTGCATATCGCATATTGCATTGCCCTTACATGTCATATGTACTTTGTTCCTTGCACCCCCTCGTCAACATAGCATTTAGCATGTTAAACTTTTGTATAATAAATTGTATTTGTTACGATGACTAGGACGAACAAGAAGTATTTTGTGTGTACACACAAAATATAGAGAAAATAAAATGTACAACAAAAAAAGAGAGAAGTAAATAAAGAAAAACTTTGCGGCCATAAAACTCTATTACATGGTATACGTATCTCTCCATGTATTTAGTGTAGCTGTAATTGTACAAAACTATACGACGAGGGAACAAAACAACAACTCTCTCTCTCTCATTCTCTCTCTCTCACTCTCTCTCTCTCTCTCTCATATCTGAAGAAAAGGGTAGTTAAATTCCGTGTTGTTACGTGAAACAAAGTTGATAGTCACAAGATTTCCCTCGTATGTATTTATGTACATATGAGCTCCCATTTGTTTCTACATGTAGTTTATATATGGGAGTTGAGTGAGCACGCGACATGGTGATGGTGGCATGCTGACTGCAGGCTCAGTATCATACTGGCTCACAATTTTACAATTTCACATGGAGAGTACATACAGGGCTGGAAATATACATGTACGAGTGTGCAGTGGCTGCAAAGCAAGGCAGAAATAATAATAAACATGAGAGAGATGGAGAGAGAGTGAGAGAGCAACAAGAACAACATGAAGTTGAGCAATCAATAAGTGTCACAACTTTCTTCTTCAAGGGGCTCCAACTTACTACATTAGTGTTTCAGTTAGTTGAGTTAGTCTCTCGGGCTCATAGCTTAAAATCCCGAATCCAAACTCAAGATACACGTTCCTCATAGACACACCAGACCAGACCAAGTCAAGTCTTTATCATATTGAAATTAGAAATGCCAAGATGCTCATGAGGTTGGTTCAGAATTGTTATTTCACATTTGAAGTCAGGGGGAAGACTCAAATCTCAATTTTGACTTGACATAAAGTGAATTGTCAATCTACCATAAATGTTTATCTGTATTGCAATTAATGATATTTTCATTAAGTTTGGTATGATATTATCTACATGTTTTGGGTACAATTTTGAAAATTAGTCCTATATATAGTTTGTATTTTGAAAATATCTCAATGTGTATCTATGGATCATCGATCAAAATGTATAAAAAAATCCGTTGCTTTCTTTTCGCTTGAGCCTCTCTATTCATTTTTTTTTTTTTGTTTTTGCTCAATTTCCTTTTTGGATTTGTGACTGTGAGAGAGAGAGGAAGCAGAGTGGCACGGAAAATTTTCTCTTTTCTCTCCTGCTGAACAAAGATTAGTTGACACAACAGCATGGCATTGTTCCAGTGATCGTGAATATAATATATAATATATATGTATTTGTGAGTTGAACAAATACCAATCCATATAATATGTGGGTATTACACAAAGTGAAAACATAATAGGGAAAAGGTCAGAGTTTCATATACAGTGTCGACGGCTCCTGCTGACAACTGCCATGAAATTCATTCCTCTTCCATTTTAACAACCTCATTTTATATTGTTTACCTTAGTTTCCATTGTGTAGGTGACAAAATTCAGTGGATGTATCATGTTTTTTAGGGATCATAGTCAAAAGGCATATTCTTGGAAAGTTTCCGGTGTGAAAGTTTGAATTTCAGTGGATATTCGTTAGCTAATTCGTTCTATAACTTATAACATTCAATGTGTATGTAAAGAGTATGGAACAAAGAAATGTACAAAACTAATAATAACACGTACATGATATGAGTACTAATTGTGAAAAATAGTTGTATACTTACAATTGCCAATTCGTATATGATTTCTAGTATATAATCATGAGTTGAGTTTGTATGTGGAAAATGTACATTTAATTTGAATATAAACAATATTGATTTAATTACAATCTTTTTTGTTTGGATTTTACAGAAGCATCAAGTCATTCATCTAGTGGTGGAATTTCATGGACAATGAATCGAAGCTCGAGTTTCATTTGCAGTAGTTGCAGTTCATCAATCGTTCTTCTAATCAGTGCAGCCATTTTATTCAGAAATTTATATATTAATGTGGCTACAGAGCCCTTTGGGGAAAGCCTACTGAGAAGGTAAACTTGAAGGGATGTACATAGTTTTACCTGTTTTGTGCTAGTATATAAATAAATAAATATATATACTGTGTACGTATGTCAAAACTCCCTAGTAGTTAAAATAGGAGTGGGAGGAGAAGAAATATGATTATAAACTGATGATTTTTTCAAATATGAAGTGGAGCAGTACATAAACTATAAACTCACAATAATATGAAGATAATGAAGAAGAAACGTTGATCAATTGCGCCAAGGAAATTCAGTGCTACAAATACAATTACGTCAACGTTACATAAAGCATCAAATTCTCAAATCTGAAAGTACTGGTAAAAATCTCTTTTTTGGCAAAAAAACACTCACATTTGACTAAGCTGAAAACTTGAAAACACTCTCTTTTTCTACGATTATTATGATAATGAATTAGACTAACTCCATTACGACTTGGTTTCCTTGTCGAGCAAGATGTGATTTTGTGAAGAAAAATAAATATTATATTATTCTACCTGTTTGAGTGTTTAGAAATGAAAAGTGTTCTCCGTTTAGCAAGTCCAAATAAATGAAATACAAACAACAGCATCAAGAAATCCACATGGAAACTGGTGAACAACTCTCATCGACAGTGCTTTATTTTCTGTTCCACTATGTAAGAGACTACGACTATATATACGAGTGTTAAAATGTTAAACAGTAGAAAGTGCACAATATCAAATGCGAATTCCGAGTTTCGTCAACACGATTATTATTGACACGAAAGTTCTTTTGAGAATCCGAATCCACCCACCGTATTAATTTTTTCAGCCAATTATTAATCTTTATCAAAAGTATAGTATTAATTAAGCCCGGGTTATAATATTTCGCGTATTCACAAATTATATGACTCTTGTGGTGCATTTGTTTGCATTTGTTTTATTTTACTCTCATGTTTTTAGTGAGATCTCTCACGTATTTTCGATATACCATGTATTTCATAATGTATTACACACCTTACACACACAAAGCCGCATGTTATTTATTTTTAAGGAAAGTAATCGTTTCCGCATCAAAGCAATGCGACATTTAACTCGTTTGTATACAAAGAAAAAATACTGTATAGAAACAAGAAAAAAAAAGGTATATATAAAAAAAATTAGAGTGCATGGTTGAATCTGAATTTGAGGAGGACAATTAAGATGAAAAGAAAATGAACAAGTCAAGAGGAATGCAACCAAAAAAAGTCAGTTTGACATATGTGATGAATTATTATGGAAAAATAACATAATATATATAATAAACTTTAAATGAATTTTTAGTCTAATACGTATACACAAAAATAATAAGAGATACAAAAGATTATTATTATTGTAAACTTTTTATTACTTACATTATTAAATTAACGTAAGTAAAATGTAAACGTCAAGTCATATAATACTATGAGATGAGTCAAATGGTATGAGAATGAAAGAGAGTAATTAGTATTAAGACTAAATAAATATGAAAAGTGTTTTATAGTTTCAAAATTCGTATAGGTATTCCAATATGAAGATAATTTTAAGAAAAGCGAGCAACACAACAAAAATGTAGTTCAGATTTATAATGACGATGAAACAGTTATTGTATCTAAATATATTCTGCTGTGTAGAAAGTAAACTTGCATTACCGTAGGTATGAATTATCTAAATCGAAATTTACAGCAAGCATTTGAAATTTCAGCAGTTATGTCGTACGTATAAATCTCTATGTACTAAATCTCTAAATTGAAAAGACTTGAATTAATTTTATGCAAAAATCTAATTGAAATTATTATAAAATTGATTGAGTTTCTGAAGTTACAGGATCATACCTGTTAGAAAAATCAAGAAAAGAACGCTAATTCAAATTACAAACCATTATCACTTACTACATATGAATGATATTCAGATTCAGAGTGACTATTATTCAGTGGAGAGTGTAACGTATTATAGTCTCGACAGAAAGAACGTTTTAAAAAGTATTCAGATTGCGTATTAATTCTCTCAAAATATATTTATAATTAAATATTTATGGAGTAATTATTATTATTATCATTCGTTGAGCGTCACTATAAGGTAAAACAAATAAAACAATATCTATACTTATTGTTAGATATTACATAAATGGACCATTCCGTCATGGTAAAAATGGACAATTTAACTTTACATTTAGGATAATTCGGATTATACAAGTGCGTGCATTGTAAAAGTACACACATATGAGTTATATATATATGTATAAATAAATAAATATAATTATAATACGGTTAGTGTAAGAACCCGAGGATTTTTATATGTGAAAGGTATGTATGAATTTTAATTACGGAAGAGTATATCTACACATAACTTTATTTCTATATGTCATAAAATACTATAATATACAAACAATATGTATACATTATTTTCGAATGACTCGGATATTCGGAGAATGCATGTGTTGTTATTATTATTATAAAAATAATTGTGTGTAAGTTTCCATTTCCATGTATGAAGTATGAATTGTATGTATGGAAATCCCCGAATGGAGCTCATTAATCTATGTCAAATTTGGAAATTGGGCTCTTCGCACATGTGAATGTGAATTCAAATGGGAAGAAGAAGGAATAAACATCAAATTGCTATATATTAATGAAGTGTAGGGAGAAAAGCATGAAATTATCAAATGTAATACATAGGTATATCTATAATTATGATAATGATAATGTATGAAATGCTGTGTATGAGCGAGAGTATATATTACAAACTATGAATATGTACCTAAATGTGTAAGTATATACTGTAGGATAATGATAAGGCTAACTCATACACATACAAATATATATACATATATATACACAAATTATATATATATATCTATACTGTACAATTGGATAAAATCGCTATTTCAACATAATAATTTATTAATTGAATTGTTTCAAATTCAAATGAATGGCTGGTGATTAGTAAAAAAAAAGTATGAATTAAGAAGGAGAAATGGAAAAAAAAAGCTATAGAGTCATTTGAAAAAGCAAACAAAAAAGTAATGTTTACCCGTCGCCATTTTCCTCTAACTGTAAATAAATGACTTGGTTCTTAAAAAAAGTTGCAAATATTGCGTTTCACAATCATAATTCCCTTCATCTTATTGACTGTATTTACCTTCATGCATACGCAGAAGTTGTTCTCTTTTCCAAGAAAAAGAAAGCAGAAATTCAATGTACATAGTCACAGTGTGAAGACTATTGCATTTGTACTCTGCTGTTTCTTCGTACTTTAACTTTCCCTGGAAACTACTCCCTATGTATAGTGTTTTTAGTGTACAACTTGGTCCACACAATCATACGCATGAAAACTTGCTTTCTCCGAGTGAAGGCTAATCAAATTTATTGCTTATTCTATCCATCTGAACATCCACCGTAAGTTAGATGCGTTAAAGAACCATTACAAGGATTTTCCTAAGCTTTTCCATATACGAAATTCCCCAAAACCTAAACAATGATCGTAAATTTGAGTAGAGTTTGTATGCTAAATTCCAAATACCAAACTTGATAAAATCCATAAATTGACTCGGGGAGCGAGCGAAAGACGATTCTAGACTGGAAATGTTATTTTTGTACATGTATGTATAGTGCATTTTCTTGTACACACACAGATGTGAGTTGTTTTTCTTATATATTATTGGACAGAAATATTAATTTGTGTGTTGTCTTAATTACTCTTTACTCTTTACTCTCTCTCTCTCTCTCTCTCTCTCTCTAGATTTCCTTCAAACAAAATATTCATTCTTGAATTCTTCCTAAAATCTGTATTCTTTGCTATAGAAAAAACGTTTCCTCGTCCTCCTTTTTATGTAGTTCTCATACAGAGACTGAAGACGACGACGACGACATTTGCATGAGGAATTTGGATTTGGAGGAGAAAAATCGGAAACGTATTTACTCAAGGAAATAATGTGAGAGAACTACAATGATTTATGGATCCGAACGTTTCCTCAAGTGGAAAAGGAAATGACTCTAACAATAATAGTTTGTTCTTGGTGAATACACCCCGAATCAACTGAAACATCCTAACGAACCAGTTGGAGCTCACGACCTCCTCCATATCTCGACTCATCATTCATCGTTATACATACTCTATACAAAAGCCTCCATTTATAAATAGGTATAAACAACGTGACACAACTTTACATGCCCAAATATTTTCTATTTCCATCGTCAAACGACGAAGAACAACTCATCAGCTAAATAAATTTATATGGTACAGCTTCATCTCATTACTATCAATCTCAGAGCCATCAACAATCGTCAAGCCATGTTTTTTTTTTTTAAATCATTCAAATCCGTTTTTTTATCTGTAACTCATAGTACGAATTCTGATACAATACTGAAATAAACCTCTTAAATTCAAGGTGAGGATTTTTTTCAAAATGATTTTGATTGCAATGTCTCATTCATATACAAATGACTATTTATTAGCCCCTTCCGCCCTCGACCATCCCATAAACTTTAAAATGTCCAAAATTACAAGAGAATTAGAATGGTAATATTTTCAGTTGAGCCGTCCTTGATCCAAATCTTAATGCTTCTGTGACTCCTCGGCTTCTTCCACTAGAATCCAAATCTTAGAGAAATTCTAGAATCTAAAGTTTAGTCCAGCTCAAGTGTAACACAGAGGAAGGCAAGTCAGAATATGTATAAAGGGGAAGGGGGAAGAATTCATGAAACTCCTCTTGACTTTGACTTTAAGTCTGAATTTAGATGAAACTTGTCCTTCTCTTTCATTCATTCCTCCAAAATCTACAATGACAAAGAAGACAAGAGAGAAAGAGAGAGAAAAAAAAGTCTAAAGAAGAAAGAATACAACAGAATTGGTTGGTTGACTGGGTGGCTGGTCGACCGGCTTTTTAAGTAGGAGGGAAAAGGAGCTTTTGGAGGAAGTGATGTGGAAAAAAGATGTTGCTCCTGGAAGCTTTTGTCTGGGCAAGTGGTCCATAATTACACAACCTAATGGTTACGAGTTAAAACGAAATTGGGCTTTCGTTTCATTCCGTTCCTCCTCTTCTCCCGCGACTACGACGACTACGAAGAAGAAGAGGACGACGCCGCATCCAAATCCAACATGTGTGTATGTGTACATATGCACACATACATATCGTCTGTTAAGTTCACAAACGAACTATAATTATTTTCCTTAATTTCGTTCGCCTGCTCGCAAAGGTCAAACGGCTGGAGATGTAGTTTTGGGTCCTTCAACATTATTGTCTGCCATGACCTTTTCTGTCACCCTGAATTTTTTCAGAATTTTACCCACAAAGACGGACGCAGTAGTAGCATTTCCGCAAATTAAGGAAAATCGTTATAGTTCGTTTGTGAACCTAACAGACGATATGTATATCCGTAGTCATGGACATGGAAACACTGTACAAAACATTCAATACTCAACTGGCTAGAGTACAGCCACTAGAACGATGCTTATTTCCAAATAGTTCGGCTACGAAGAGCATTAGCATCACAAACAAGGAAGGAAGGAAGGAGAGAGCATGGAACAACCACAAGCCTCGTCACCATGTGTTTACTATTTCTACTCAGCCCTCAACCAACACACAACACATTCGCATGTACATCGTCCACATAAACAACAGATACCACAAATACACATAATACTGGTAGAATAGGAAAGCTCCAACACAACGAATTTCTAGATACTAAAAAGTGTTGTTCTTGGAGCAAACTTGTAGTGTTTGTGGGACTTTTAACTATGTGATTTGAGCTCGCCTTTCCCTCTTTGTCTTTCTCTCGTTACGGAGGATATTACAGCTGTAGCTCTCACAGTAAACCAAATGCAACTTCTCAGCTTTCTAGCTCTTTCTTTCTCTCTCTTTCTCTCCTACATTTTCCCCATTCTCATTCTCCTCTCTCCAATCTTCTTCTCATCAGATTCAGAATCAGAAACGACTTGATGGTCATGTCATTGCATTTCCATGAATGTACACACACAACAACTCTCCATTCTCCATCCCATTCATTCTATTTTCTCTCCTTCTCGTTCTAAATAGTTTGTTGCTACTGTCTGTGGGAAGTTAAACCCTGAATTAGAGACATAAACTAATCTTACATGGATCACACACGTATACACACGAGGAAATCTGGATATAAACTGAAGTGTACATTTATGTAATCACACACCACCAACCAAATACCAAAATACCATGGCAAATGTACACATTCACAATCAAGTTTTCTTACATTTTCACTAACATTTCTATTGTAGATTGGGACAGTTTATTTCAACATAAGTCTCATCCCACCAAATCCCTCGTTCCATAGCCGTTAAAACTTGTAGCTCAAGAGTTAGAGAGGAAAGAGTGAAGAGTGTCCGGATGAGTGTGGTTTGTTAATCGTAAGCTTGATTACGCATGTAAGAATCACAAAGAGAGCGAAAAAGAGGAAGAGAGAGACAGACAGAGAGAGATTCAGAGATTTTCAAGACCAGAACTCAGAAATCCTAGTTCGAACGAGAAAGTAAAATGAATGGAGAGAAGAGGAGTCGTCGGCATGGAAAAAAATACAAGAGATTTCTGGGTTTGGAGAAAGTGAAGAGGAATGAGAGAGAAAGAGAGAGAAACTCTTGTGTCCTTGTCGAGATCTGTCGGTGGCTCAAGTGGATCTCATAAGCAGATCTCTATGAACGAACGAGCTTCAACTCCAACTCCAACACAACATGACGATGACTATGGAAGAGCATGGGGAGCAACACAACATCACAATACGACATAGTAACTATGGTTATGCTCCCTGCTTCCAGTGTAAGGTCGGTGACCAAACACACTGGAATCCTAAGACAACTTTCATTTCCGGCAGTAAACATTAATCGTAGTGTATGTATGTGTGTACATACACACAGGGTGTATCGCTACAATGCCACAATTAGTGTATAAACAGTAGCTGACGAAGAGGGAACGGGGTTAATTCCAAGTGTACACGTATGTGCATATATGCATGTGTAGAGTCTGTTTTATTCGTGAATCTCAGAGCATTTCCAATCTCCTCCATGCCCCACTCTAAATGCTAATCCTTATCATATCGTCAAATGAACCATCAGTTCATCTTGGGAGTCTCTTAACTGAACATATTTATGCTCAAACTAAACCCTTCCTCAGCAGCCACAAGAGAAAAAGAGAAGGGGAAAAACCTCAAGACCAAAAGTGTAACATCTCGGCCAAAACCTACAAGTAGTCTCCAGGAGAAAGTCTGAGAGAAACCACGAGGACAAGAATGAAACCCCAAAAGCCTCTTGCCTTCTCCGTCTCCGTCTCCTTTCTCCTTACCATCGGGAAATACCCAAACCAAAATGCTTTAGTACTTACATGTTACATTACACACAGCTTTTCATTCCTCAAACCGAGGGAATGTCATACGACGTCTCAACTCTGATCCTCAAATGAGAGGAAGACGAGAAGGAGAAGGAAAACGAGAGTCGGCCGGGGCACAGAAACACTGAGAACCCGCCATTCTCAAGCCGGGCAAAGTAAAGCTTTATATGAATACGAAGGAGAGTAAGGGAAGAGTAAGGGAAAGAGGGCCGATTTGTAAGAAGCAGACTATACATACCTATAGGAAATATTTTATATGTAGAGAGAGCTATAAAAACTAATAATGCATAGCCATCTAAGAAAAGCCACTTGTTTGTCGTCGTCGTCGTCGTTTGAGAAAAAGAGAAGGCGAGAGTTAGCCATTGGAACCTTTTCCCCCCTTTATTAAAGACTAATCGTAAGAATATAAGACGAAAATCGGAAAGGAAAGAACGTAGTCAGAGTAATTACAGAGAGTAAGTGGCTGGACTTAGTCGTACACACACACACACACACACACACACACAGAACACAGTCAACTAACTAAGTGGATTTTCTATACTTTCAGAAAAGACTTCACTTCTTCCATTATAAATACTCACGATTAGCTGAGGCGGAAAAGATTTTTTCTCAAAAGGAAACAGAAAGTAGATTGGACATCCAAAGCTTCCCCCCCCCTCAATTCATATGTTTCTCCAGCTCTCTACCATGTATTCTATTTTTTCTACCTTTCTCTTCACAGGAATGTCTACAGTTGTGAAGGGGTTCTTGATTTGAGATTGAGAGTCAGAGATAGTCGATAGTCACTGCCAATTGTCAATCTATTCATCCATCATCGCATGTCTATCACATCTCATTCTCAATCTTCCCCATTTATTAACCTAGACAGGGCGAAAGAGAAAATGTGGGGGAAAACTCATTTCCGAAAAGGAGCAATCAAATATATTTCCACAGCCCTAAAATAAATGATGTTGAAAAATTCCTTCAGTGCTTAACGTCCAATTTTTATACTTAAATGAAAAAAAGTGACGTTACAGCATCCAGCATACCCACATACGTTGAAACTGTAATGAATTTGAAATGAGAATTTTACTTGACATTTTTTAAAGGTCTACGGAAAAATTCCGTTTCCGTTGAATTTTCTTACATTTTTATAGATGGAAAGAATTGTTCATATTTTCGTATTAATCTGCTTTTACAAAAAAAAAGGCTCAAATTCTCTTCACTCTCTGTGTAGCTGTTAAATTTGTTGAAATTGGAAACAAAGAAAAGATTTTAACGGAAACACTTTTTCTTCTTCCTTTTTTTCGTTTCTTTTGGACTTGGAAGTGAAAAGTGTGGACAAAAGTGTAAAAAATAGGAAATGGAAAATGGCAGTCGACAGACAGACACGAACAGGGAGAAAGAGCGAGAGAGAGAGAGAACGAACGAAACGCATCCATTGTTTTAAAACGTTTTGTCTGAGTGAATGTAGGCAGGATGAACTTGGAACTGAGAACCCAGTGGAGAAAAACAGGGGAGGAGGACGTGAAGGAAACTCAAATACTTACAAGGGCCAAATCAAAGTGTAGAAAAAAGAGATGGGAATTGGCAGGGAAAGTTTTATCGAAGGTGACAGCCCACGCTGTCTGCCTTCCCTTTTTTTTCTCTCTCTCTCTCTCTTCCACTTTGGCCTTATCCAACGTCTTTAACTAATCGCGAGAGTAAAAGTAGTAGAAGATTTTCGCGGCGGAGAATCTAGGCTGACGAGAGTAGGATTCCCAAGTAAAACGCTTATATCTCTCATTTTATTATCTCGGCTACAGGCAATGTAACTCAAGATACATGTGTAATGTCTGTAGAGACGTCATGAAAAAGATATAGCACGCCTTGTCGAACAAATATGCAACAAGAATCACCCGACCATGCATGTACCCATGTCTACAAATGTATGTGTACAGTACGTATTGTACGGACTTTCCACATTGGCTCTCCAAGCAACCAACAATTTGACAATTTAGGAGGAACGAGCAAAAGATTCCAACTGCATTTCCTCCAAAGTCCAAAAAACTATCAATGTAGCCACATGAAGCTTGTCTATGTGTGTATGTGTGTGCTTGTGTTTGTATGAAAGTAAAGGGAATTTCAGTATAGAGAGAATATAGATAATAATAATGTCTTATACTATGTAGGTACATACAAACTTTTTTCAAAAATGAGCAAAAAAGAGCTCGTCTATATAGGCCAAATAGAGTGCTCTCATGTTAAAGGTTAGTACAAATCTTCTGAATTTTCTCCTCTTTTTTTCTCTCTGGAAAACCACCGGCCCTTTTCTTCTCTACTTTGAACAATCTTTGACTGAGAATCATTTGACTTGGAGTTATCTCCCTTGGAATTGGAAATAATGTCCATTTGTCCATGACTCCAACTCCACACTATCCACTTTCCTACTTTCCTCATCCTATTGGAAGAAAATTCGAAATCGGAACTACACATCTAATCTTTAAGTATATCTGTAGCCATCGCCACACCTATCAATCTAAATAAAATTTGAAACTACACACACACGTATGAGTTCTCACATGTGTGTGTGTGTATCTTGGCATATCTGGGAAATTGATTAGATTCACATATCCCCCCCAATCGCCCATCCATGAACCACTTTCCTCTCCCATCACATTTCCCACACCACACATTCGTTCATACATACATGAACAAATTCGAATTTCATCTGTCATCACATCTGAGCTCTGACGAATAGTGCAGAGCATTCCTAAATCGTTTTTAGCTGCGGAACGAGTAAAAGCTCACACTGTTGATTTCACTTCTGTTTTTTTAACTTGTACCTGTACCTATACTCTATACATACATTGTAAGTTAAGTAAGTACTCGCATGTGCATTCTTATTCCGCCACAGCCACAAGGGTAGTTTTTATGCTGACATACATTGAACCGATTGTTTAATAGTCCTTCAAGCTACAGATATCTCGTGTATGTTTTGGTTTTTTTTCTTCATGATTCATCAGCCCAGTATCTTTGTTTTTATTTAGATGAGCTTTGATTTGACAGGATCTTGTTTTTGTGATTGTCCGTGTTTCATTAAATCAGGAGGGGGGAAATTGGAGTCTTTGTGCTTCTATATGTTTCCAAGGTTTTGAAGTTTTGTCCTTTTTCTCTCATCTTTAGCTTTTCCGTTTCAATGGAAATTGAATGAGAATGAATATTGTTATGATTATTTGAAAAGAGACAGTTCGTTTTGTATTCTGCTCTATTGTGAAATTTTCTTTTCTTTTTGTGTAGCAAACAGTCACATAGGAACTCTGACTGGAGACGTCTTTGACGGATGTAAAGGGAAAGCGCTCGAGAAGAATTCAAAAAAATTATGTGCAATGAAACTGAAAATGTATATATAAATGAAAAAATCTGTGATGAGCTTTGGAGGAATTTTTAGAGAATAACAAAGGAAGAGAATTGACAACGATATTTGAATTTTGCAATTATTACTCAGAGGAATGCGCAAGCATATTTATATGAAGTTCTGGATAGAAGAACGGGTCGAATACTACTATCTAGTTTAAAAGATATTCGAGTTTTCCTTTTGGCCGCTTTCGCGCCACGGCGTTTCTCGATGATTTTGTAATTAAAAAAAATCACAAGAAAGAAATCGTCATATATTTTGTTTGAATTCAACTAAACTTTGTAAATTAATTAAAAATATTTACAATTTTTTTACAAATTTCTAACTGTTTCTATAAAATAGCCCATGTGTTTCTACATATTAATATGCAAAAAAGTGAAAGTAGTATTCGACCCGTTCTTCTATCCAGAACTTCATATGACTATGTTCGTTCATGGAGATTTTCCGTTCCAATGAAAAAATGAAAAATAAATGGACAATCAGAGTCAGGGCTTTTGAAATCGAAAATATCTAATATACATCCTCAAGAAAATTGAATGGATCTTAAGTTAATTGAAAATGAAGGAATGGAGACTCGTCGGAGTCTTTGTTTTCTCGTGTTGTATGCTTTGATGTTGACTTCACTATGTAATTTCTTTCTATAATTCCATATTAGAACTGTTTGTACTATTGTACATTTGTGTTGGTGCTCGTGTGTTTGCAGACTGTTGGAGTAAAAGAGTATAGTCTCATATGAAAGAGCACATTCATTTCCTGTCAATGGGAGCTCTAGTCATTGTTAATGGCTTGCAGTGTGTATGTGTAATATACATTGTATATTTATACGTATATAATATTATGTGTACCAAGAAAAGACGGGGAGTATGTAGGGAGAAGAAATTCATTTGTGGATGGAAGTGAAGAACGTGGAGCATTTATCCTCATTGTATAAATCTATATAATCTTTGCATAAATACACAAATTACCATTTGACTCACACACCATCCCATCATATATATATCGTATGAACTCTCCCCACTTATTCATCATGTCATTTCTTTCGTCCGGAAATCCATGTACAAACACACTGCACTGCCATCAACAATTTCATATTTAACTAAATACAATTACAATTTAACAATACATAATTGCAGAAGTTGGAGAAAATGAGCCCTTGTTGTAAAAAATAGATTGTCAAATGAGCAGACAAGAAATTAAGCTTTATATGAAATGTGAAATCTAAAATTATTGTCAGGAATACAAAGAATAATTTTTGTTACATTGAAGATGAGCGCATTTATTATCTAGTTTTTTTGTGTACAGATGACCAAGGACCAAGTGTAGAAAACGAAAGTTGAATCTAAATCGTAAGAATTCTAGGGCTAAAATTAGAAATCATATTAATCTAATCCCCCCGTATGTATACAAATGGGAAAAGCGTAATGGACATGGCCTAGAAGGATAAGGAAGAAGAAAACGATGGAAAGAGAGAAGGGCTAAAATGTATGAAGAATGAGAGTCAGAATGGAGAAAGGAATTAAAGAAAATTTATACAGTTATTAGGAAGGAAGAGTAGACGAAAGAAGACGTGATAATATGGCATATAGCCAGTGCATTTTCCTTACACTGTTTTCCTCGCACACATGCATGCGTATCCATGCTCGTTGAATCCTTGTGTGTGTGTGTGTGTGTGTTTGTGTATAATGGAAGAATTATTGTAGTTGGGAATAAATAAGGAAAGTAAATTGGTCTGAGTTCTCAAGTGTAATTGAGAGGAAACATGCGAGAAGTAGATCAAGAGAAAAGAGCTTTCTCCATATCTGCATATACGTATGTTTACTCGTATTATTGCATATGTTCAGGTACGTGTACAATGTACACACATACACACACACATCACTACAAGTCTCTCTCTCTCTCTCTTTCTCTCTCTTTCTCTCGGCTCCTCAAATAGGTCTGGGGAAATGGAAGAAGAATGAAACATGAAAGATTTGCCATGGAGGGGAACATCGACACGGAAGTCCACAAACGGTTCGCTATTCTCTCTGGCCATCCTTCATTGTCGCCATTTACTCAGTCCATTATGAAAACCAAGAACTCAGAACTCAACCATTTTATTATATTTTCATTTCTCTCTCTCTCGCTCTTTCTTTCTCTTTCTGTACAATACAAAAACTCACACCAAAATCCACCAAATACCAATTTCAATCTCAAAATACAAAACTACACACACACACACACAATTCCATTTGTATTTGTTTTCGTATTTGTATTTGTGTGTACAGGGAAAATCTTCATGCTGACTCATACCACAAACACCCGCAAACAAACAACCAAACACAAAGGCGACATACCATTTACCTTATTTACATATCCACATTATTATTCATTTTCTCCCCAAATTATATGACGTTGTCGATAGAAAAAGGGGTCACCTACTACTTTTTAGATGAAAAGATATTTGAGTTTTCCTTTTTTTGGTCGCTTTGGCGCCACGGTGTTTCTCCATGATTTTGAAATTCAAAAATCACAAGAAAGAAATCATCATATATTTTGTTTGAATTTAACTAAACTTCGTAAATTAATTACAAATATTTACAATTTTTTTACAAATTTCTAACTGTTTCTATAAAATAGCCCATGTGTTTCTACATATTAATATGCAAAAAAGTGAAAAGTAGTAGGTGACCCCTTTTTCTATCGACGACTTCATATCTCTCCCTTTACTCAACTGTGCAAACAAACCAACACACAAACGCGAATACACTGAGAAATTTAATATTGTACATTATTATACTCTTTTCTTCCCATTAGTTCACTCAAATTGACTACCACACCAAATTCTGCATACCAACTACGAAACACAGCAATAGCAAACTCACGGGCACTCAGAGCATTTGAGTCTCAGTCTCTCGGCCCACACTTGTCAGACTTTTCTCTCCCTTTCTCTCACTCTTTCTCTCTCTTTCTGTTTTATTACAATTTACAATCAGTGTGGTTGGAGTGGGTGAAAATGAAAATACAATAAACATTTTACAAAAACATTTCGTATTTTGTGTACCAAGTTCCTTATACTAATTTCATACTAATTTAATTCTGAGTCCGAGTAAGTATATGCAAGGTAAAATGAAAATAAACAATATATACATATAGGTACTACATATAAAAGAAAACAGGCAAGTTTTCCCTGTACCAGTCTACAAGATAAATTTAATTTTTGTACCAGAGATCTAATCGGTAATGTCATGCTCATATGCTATATACTTACTTGCTGATTACGCAATGAAAAAAATTTCCCAGATTATATTTTCTCATTTTATGAACTCAACTGAAATTGTAAATTTAAAATTCTGTATTCCATATATATTATATTTTGCATATTTGATAAAATAGAGAGAGAGAGAGAGAGAGAGAGAGAGAGAGAGAGAGAGAGAGTGAAGGACTGTATTTTATATTATACAGGGGAAATATATGAGGAGAAGCAAAAAAATATATTACCGTTTTTGCCACACTCTATCATAAAAAAAACTGTTCGGGCTACGCTGATGGGAAGGGTAACGGGATGGAAACGACTTACTTTAAATTCTGACAAGTGTGGAGTAAGAGTTGGAGTTTTTTTTTATTCTTGAGGTGAGTTCAAATATGCAAACGTACACATTTTGGACTTTTGGCTCCCATTACATACATGGGAACCACGTTGAGGACTCTGAATGTATATATCGTATATATATATATGTATGTGTGTGTGTGTGTTTGGAAAACGAGAAAATGGAAGCAACATGACGTTTTTTGAAGGGAGATTGTATGTACCGTATGTGCATAAGAAAAGTACAGATATGAGTGTACATGGTTGTATTTAATAACGCATCATATGATTATTTGCCATTGCCAACTCACCTACTTGATAGTTTGATAGCGCTCATAAAAACCCAACGCCTTCCTTCCTTTCCATATTTTACGAGCCTCACTTTCTTCACTTTCCCTCTCTCTCCCTCTCTTGCTTCACTCTAGTTTTTCTTTACAACCCTTTCGGTGGGAGTTCCATTCTATCATTTCACGTTTTTTTTTATTTCAACCTCCTAATTTATACAACCGTCATAAATATGGTGAGAGAGTTCCATAGTATTAATATACATGTATGCCTGCATCTACATATGTATGAATTTCCCCCTCATACGGTTTAGTACACTTGAGTGTACGTATGTATGTGTATTTCTGTGTATTCATTGACATACCATGGCTAGTCCTAGTGTACACTTAACCAAATAAAAACTGTGTAAAAAAATACTTGATACTATTCTCAAGTAATCCTTCTGGTCAATTACTTTGAACATAAACACGTTAGCTTTTTTTTCTCTGTACATCAATAGGTGCACAGGCAAACATATATACGTACATAGAAATATAACACATGAATTTTAAATTTACATGAAGCATTCAAAATATGTAGGAGCAATACGGAGTCAACAGTCGTCACAACCTAAACAAATGCGGACATGAATTCCACATTGAACGGGGAAAAGCTGCAATTACACGTAAATTTGATATCTGTAAATTAATTTGGGAATTACAATTCAAAAAAACATTGGACAACGTGGACAGAGTGGAAAGTGGCTTTAAAATTTATCACATTTCGTCACATTTTAATCAAATCTAGAAATGTACTGAACAACCCAGCATTTTCTTTTTACAGTACTTCCCGTCATGTTAAATTATACTAAATTCCAATTAAGAAAATTACTTGGTTGTTGGTCACACTCCAACTCAAAAATTTACAGAAACAAACTGTGCACAAATACTCGTTTCCCTTTCTGTCAAAACTTTACTCTTAATTTCTGCACATATCCGCCATAATTCTACACGACGTGATGTTGCTTATATGGAAGGGAAATGGCAAATTAGTGCCCATGAGTTGAGCTCAGAAATATAATTTCTGTATGTATACTGTTAAATACGATATAGTGGTTATAGTCATTTCACTCTACATTTTGGCGACCATGAACTTAGCATAACAATAATTGCCGTTTCTCACTCTGGGATATATATATATATATATATATGCATATATTTGGCAGTTGACTCTCACGCTTTTACACTTGGATTATATACATTTATTCTTGTCATTAATTGTTTGAGGCACCTAACTGAACGAAGCTCAGTGGAGAAAGTCAATAAGGGAAGAAAAGGAAGGGTGAGATGGCTTTACAAGTTCAAATGCCACGAATTAATTGTTGAGAGAAAGGGAAGGGAAAAGCTTTAGTCACCAACGACTGCAACTGCTCTTTTCCCTTTGTCCTTTGTTGTGAGTGAGAGAAAGAGAGAGGGTGAGTCGTATTTAGACATGGACGGTGGACGGGATCGGAGCATAATACATTAACAATAATATATCATAGCTAATAGCTGTGGAAATGTGGCAGTTGCTAAAGTACAACAAGAACAACTCAAATACACCAGAGGATAAGGAAGGATTGATGCAATTCCTTCGCATTTGCACTGACCATTTACCTTCCTCAGACTTCAACACGACAAATTAGTAACTTGGCATTGAAGCCACAGTGGTCCTTTCATTGGCCTCTCGTTCTATATTCTACACGTCTATTTATATTTCTACCCTCGTCGTTAGATTATATGTTGTTATATATTGTTTACCTTGCCCCATGATATTTAATGGTAGTGTGGAGGGGAAAGGAGAGAAATGTGTGTGTGTGTGATATTGCTAGTTGGTGATGGTGAGGGAATGAACGTGGAGCTCTCAATGGTGGGTTTAAATGAGTGACTGTGGAGTCGGAAATAGTTTTTTGTATCCTCTCAGATCTCTTAGAGTTTGACTATGCACAAGTAGTCAAATCAGATAGTGAAGGAGCTTGGAAAGTTGGGGGGGAAAGGAAGAAACGTAGAGGGAAGAGAGTGAGAGAACGAGAGAGAAAGAGAGTGAAGATTAAGACAAAGTAAGTCTAAGGTTATTACTATGTATTACTATTAGTAGAGGTTGGTTTGAGGGATCGGAAAGGGCTGTACATTTAATGGAATTAGACACATAATCCCAGACTTACATTAAAGTGCCACATGCTGGCATTCACATTCCGACTAAATCCACCCGCACTTGAGACTTGAGTAATGAATGGGAAACCGACCAAAATTTATGCACGAGGTTGTTGAGGACGCCACCGTATAGAAATATGTAACGTATAGCCCAAATACCAAATCCTCTCTATACGATATGTATGTACATCATTTTGGATGGTAGAGTTAAGTAGAGTAAGAGTATTTGGAGTTGTGAATAGAAAAACGGGTCATAGACGTCGATCTAGATTAAGAGGGATTTGAGTTTGAATGTCGAGCTAAA
>JAIUND010000663.1:0-58518 GCA_034699125.1 Gisinianus flammeolus
TGTTGTAGATTTAATTATATTGTCCACATTTCATTTTCAATACGACAGTAATTAAATAATTGAAATTTGGAAATTTCAAATGCTCAAAAATCCATAGGATTCTCGACCATCGTTTAGCAAACGATCGGAGATGATAGAATACGATCGTTTTTCTGGAAATGTTCCGATCAAGTACGCATTCCGATCGTTTCCGAGACTTTATTTTTGAACGGGCATATACAGAATTACAGACCATACAAATCCACTCGAGAAGAAATTACAAACGCGCTTTTCACTCTCCAAGATGAAACGATGACGAGGACAGCGACAACACAACAACAAGGAAATGATTTTTATACACATGAAATAAGCTTGTGAAGGAAGAGAGCACGTATGAAGTCGGGGGACAAACATATAATGATTATGACAGATTGAACCATAACCATCGAAAGGTACATACTGTGTACGTGCACAAAAATCCATAAAAACTAGGCAAGATTGAATGCTCATAGCCAATATTTTATACATCGGTTTTCCACAAACAAAATTGAATATTAAACATGCACAATATTTTTTGTCATTTATATTTATATTGGGGCAGAGAAACAGTCCAAAGTTAAAGTTCTAACATCTCCATCTAAAATGTGATGGAGACTGCATGACATGGGCTTAAATGCCTGAGAGGTTGTGCACAGCGCATACTGGAAATTCATACGGTAAGGACTTGAGGAACAATGAAATTCAATGCAATGCAATGCAAGAGAATTCAGGGCCAGGAGGAGTTGGAGTTGGGATAAGTAAACTACAATATACTTGAGAAATTGTGAACAATGGAGGAGACTCACTCAGGAATAGTGGTGCAGAGTAATGTAATGGCAATGGGGAAGAAAGTGGACTTCGAACGGCAACATTGTTTTGTGAAGAAGCCCTTCGCGTGTCCAAGTTCATACGGCCCCCAACTGATGTGCTGGATCAGACAATCAGCCTCTTCAAGTCTTTATGAGTAAATATCCTCCAAGGGACTTGTGTCTAGAAAATAATCGAAGGACTTTATCCAAACCATTTTCTTTCTTCTTTCT
Organism: Gisinianus flammeolus; assembly: GCA_034699125.1. Classification (NCBI taxonomy): domain Eukaryota; kingdom Metazoa; phylum Arthropoda; class Collembola; order Symphypleona; family Katiannidae; genus Gisinianus; species Gisinianus flammeolus. Next base: position 1,059 of record JAIUND010000663.1, read on the forward strand.
CTCCACTCGTGTACAATACATAACAGCATGGCTATGGCTCTGTATTAGTCTGTATGTAGATGTAGAGTCTGTACATCTTTATGGGTTATTTCTCTCTGTATCCGGGTATTCTTGTTGTTGGTGTTGGTGTTGGTGTTAGTCACAGTCACAGTTACAGATTTGAGATGCTTCATCCGACCCTACAAGCTAACTAACTACTCATACTGATACGACATCCTACATCATGTTCTCTTCACTCTTCATGGATATTCAGATACCCAGATTCTACTGTCTAGGTCTGTATTGGTTATTTTATTGGTGACGGTAACGCAAACAAATGGATAATGTTTGTACATGTGGGGAGGAGAGTTTAGTACAATATAAGTTGGGACGTATGAAACATCGATTAGAAAAAATATGAAACCAATAAATTGGGAGATAGTGTGAAGGCTCCTGGATGAAGAGAGAAAGAGAGAGAGAAGAAAAAAATCCATAGAGTTGAATTGTAAATTGTGAGAAGATGAAGGGTCGAAAATGTAAGCACGCTCTATCAAAACATTTGACAGGAGATCTGATTAAACCTGGGCACGAATTCCCCAGGCTCCAAACCCCGAATGGCTACCGTCTACCGCTTTTTCCCTTCGTCTTCGTTTCTCACTCTCTCTCTCTCTCAATCAGCTTCAGCTTTGAACTGACTCTCATGTATTGAAGGCCTCCATCCGAGAACTAAAAGATCCGAGAACAAGAACCCACTCAACTTGACTATATGACTCTCTTAATAAAAATAATAACTATATTTTCATCTCATTTCCTTTCCATTTAACGTGCATTGTCTTGCTCCATCTCCCCACGTACAAAAAACACACACATACGGTAACATATATCTTTAAAATCTATATAGGTATGCCGATTCTAATTGTGGAAAATATGGATAAACCGATACAATAAATAAAAAACCACACGTAGGTCTATTGATATATACACACAATTTTTTTAGCATATATTCCACGTGATTATTACCTATTGTACACAGAACAATTGATTTTTTTTTTCGCTGTTGAATACTCTGAGGAAAAAAATAAATGGGTAAATGAGTTTGTTTTGAAAAGAGAAGGAGAATCTGGGGGTTGATAACGAGATGCTGTGACAGAACTCAGAACTCTAAACCGAGTAAAGAGTATATTGAGAAAATATACAAGCGGTGGCTCATCTCATGTCAAAGGCTTCAAGAGATCTCTCAGTCTCAGTCTCAAGTCAATCTGAGTGAGAGAATTGGAGCAAGAACTAAAACAAGATTTATTAATATGATGATGATATGGACTACCCCCACCAAAGACCGTATAATACTCGAATAAAAATTTCAATAAATAAAATCCACACACATATACTAGTACACATACATTTAGATTTAGACAAGGGGAAGAGATGAGAAAACTCTCAGAACCAAGTCTGATTCCGAGTGTTATGATTTTTCAATATTTGAATGGACAGTTATGATGCGATAATGCAAGTTGGAAGCAGCGCTGGAATCGAATGGAACGACGATCCTATTAATACAAGCATGGATTATGATTACGAGTAAGGAAAAAGAGATAATATATACACTGATATGCCCATGATATGAGAGAGAGAGAGAGAGAGAGAGAACTTTGCCTGGGTAGACAAAGGAAGGCGGGAGGAGAAGCTGGGAAATTATTATAAAGGGGAATCAAAACCTGGGATCTGGGATCTCTGCAAAACAAACAATCGACCAACGGATGAGTTTAATTGGATTCCTTAATATGGAAATGAGAAATGAGAGAGAGAGAGAGAGAGAGAGGACGAGTAAGAGAGACGGCGTGGGTTTTTTCCTTGGATTTTACAAGTGTCAATCACTCGCCAGTCAGCTAGTCCATTTTCCATTTTCATCTCTATAATTTAAACACACACATATATGTATCGTATGTACAAAAGATATTTCTGCATTTTTTTCCATTCTGTTCTTACAAGCTCTTGGTTTTCTTCTCCATTGCAGACGGAGTCAGTCGCAGACTCTTCTCCATCTCAATCGACTAGAAGAGTGAAGACATTTTTTTCTCATTCTATTTCAATTTTGTATACCTTTGTGAAACGAAACAAAACAAAACAGACTAGGAAACTCATCTTGGAAATCAAAGTGAAGGACCAAGTTGGTTGGATGGTATTGCACAATGTATTAAGCGTACAATGGCAACTAATCTTAGGTATCGTTCCGGGTGTGCATATCTTATCTCATTTCATTAATATGTTGACATTGCAAGAGAGGAACACGTTGAGGAGTTGCATCGCTCTCTGTATGCAGTAACAGCAGCTGTTGATTGTGACGGGCAGAGAATCATTTCATTAAGGAATATTTCATTTCTCTGGCTTTTACGCTCACACTCACACTCTCGTCATCATAATCTGAAGAGAGAGAGAGAGAGAGAGAGAGAGCGAGAAGGAGAAGGAGAGAAAGGCACGTCATTTGATGAACAGACTGTGATTTGATGGAAACACACAAGTACTTCGTTTAGATTTCATACATGACGTCAAAAGTGAAATCCCTTAGATGCACTGTGCATTGTGTGTCGTGTGTCATGTGCGGGTATCTCAAATCCAACACCAACAACATGTTTCCTGTCTCTTCCTATACAAAAACCAAGGCCTCCGTTTGTATCTCTCTGTGTGTTGTGTATACAAAATATATATACACACAAAAAATGATTCACATTTGACATTTGAAGAGACCCAACAATTTTCAATAGAAAATAGAATCCATCCTTGATAAATTGTTTGCATGTACATATGAAATGAAAATGATATGATATGAAGATGATGGGCATAGAAGTGAAGCTCTAGGAAAACTCCATAAAATGAGAGAGAATCTAATACAGAAAAGGTTTATTGTGTCGGATGTCGGACGGAAGCCTTATTTATTTTGATTCTTCTGATTCCATTTTATCTGATACACATGTACATACGTGCATAAACATATCTATACATACCATAAAATAACATACCATCGTACATGGAAATGCATGTGAACAAAGTGCAAAATACGAAAGTCCGTGTGCATAAATGCAAAATGCAAGCACACACTCTCTCTCAGTGTGTTTCCCTCTTTATCGTTCATTTATATCAAAAGAAGTCCGAGTTGAAGTTGTTTTTACGTGAAAATACGAGACTTGAAAGAGGCGTTTAATTGTTCACTTTCAGAAGCCTCCAACTGCCAAGATTAAATGTCCGTTGTCTGTTTGACGTTATGCTGGACTCTTCTCTCTCTCTCTCTCTCCTCTCGCTCTTATTTTCACATTCTCATCGTCCGTCCAGTCCAAAAACTCTCGACGACAACACACACAAGAAAAAATGTTTATATCCCTTCCTACACTCTCTCCTCCCTTAATGATAAGACTAAATATGTAATTATCCGTACTAGTAATTTCAGAGAGTCATTTAAATAACTGGGTTTGATAATGCGAGACTGGGCATAAATATTATAATGATTCTCTCTAATGTCTAGAATTTGAGCCTTGTGGTCTAATCGGAATTGCAATTTCAACGCCCGGCTTTTTGGCTTTGGACTTTTTAAATTCCAACTTGTTCGCCTTTGTTCTCTTCTCTCTCTCTCTCTCTCTCTCTCTCTCTCTCTTTCTCTCTTTGGACTTTTATCGACAATCTTTGTCTATATGTGTAGATATTTTGCGGTTTTCAATGTTTTGCTCATGTTCAATTTACTATCTTTCATCGCCCATCAATCCAAATGCAAATTCAACTTTAGTATCATAGTTGCTCTGGCTGTTTGTTTTTTCACCCATAAAAGTTGTAATGTTTGCCCCAGCAGTTTTTCGTTTTCCTTCTTATCTTCAGCCCGTTAAGTTGTCAGTTTCTTCTTCGGAGATATACTTCCGTATTCCGTCGTAGTTGTATCGTAGTTTGTATAGTTTGTAGTTGTATCCAAGTCCCAACGCAACATTTAATGGCATAGAGGATTTTTGTAATTATCGTCGTTCAAAATTTAATTGTTCCTGCTCCATAGATAAATAATAATAATAAAATTTTAAAAACCCAAGATGGAATTTAAAATTGAAGGATGAATAACTGATGAAAGAGTGTTTTTGTCTGCTTCTTCATTCCATTATCCGTGTACAAAAATGATGAGAATGAGGAAATATGCTCAGCTGTGAGTCTCTGAGTTGTCTGTTGTATATATTTTGTATTTGTTTGGAAGGGAAACGTTAATAAAATATTGATTAGGCACACATTCTCAATTCTTTTGTTAAGAAAGTTAAATAATATTTGCGTAGGGTATTGCGGAGTATAGGAAGAAGTCTAATGACCAGACTAATGACATTTGAAGGTACCGTGGAGATGAAGAAGGGGAAGAAGAAAAAGAAGAAGAATAATAGGAAAACTGGATATGATATAATATGTTAATTTAAATGTCTTCTTGAGCTGGGCTCGGCATTTAATTGTTAATAGTTGCTGACTCACGTGAGGAATACAAGAATGCTAATCAAAGGACGACTCGACGTTCGTTCTGACGGACTTTTCACTGCTGCTGCTGCTGCCGCCGCCTTTTCCTCCCACGGCTCTTAGAAAAACGCTATTTTTAACGCATTTCTATTTCCAATCATTTTTTGTCAAGTTTTGGAATGAGTTTGGTCAATTTTTATAGTTAGAACGTGGAGGCAATATAGTTTTAAGGGATTGAAAATATGTATCAGGAAGTGAATGCATCATGACGTTTGTACAATCAGTTCATTCAATGACACTGTTAGAAGCCCTGATCGATATATATTTATTTCACATTTTAAAGTCTTGCGGCCTAAAATGACCTCAGGCAGACGTCCACAGCTTTGCACTTGCACCAACAACATTTCTATTTGGATTTGGACGCACACAACCACACAACAATCAGAATGGAATGACTGAACGTGCATGTGCTATATCGTATGAGTTTGGATGAATGCACAGTTTACACGCCATGAGTATGTCAACTGTCAACACACTTGGTTTTTGTATCGATATATCCCAAATGGCAGTCAACACATATATAGGTACTTACAGATACTTACAGGCTCGTCCTTATTTCGTTTTGTTGGTTTTGTTCCTGTTGAGTGTGTTTGGGAGGACATGTAAAAAAAAATCTCATAAAATGGGAAAGCACGAGGAAGAGACGACAAAATGTTTATTATCTCTATATATATCGTATGCGTACATGTCAATATCTGTATTTGCTATATGGCTTTCGACGATTCGCCACAACTTGAATGTTGCTGTTGAATATTTCAAAGTTCATTACACACTCTCGTCCATGAGTGTGTCTGTGTAAAGTCAAATTTCAAATTCAAATTCAATATTCACTCGTTAAATTGTTAATGATTCTTCCCTTTTGCTTTATTACGTAACGCAAGTGCGTTCACTTGGAATTTCTTTGATAATTCTTAGCTCTTAAATATATTGACTTGTGTCTGCAAGTCCGGACATTTGATGCAAACACGAACACACACACTCTCTCTCTTTCTCTGCTACTTTAACTTTTAACTCTATTGTGCGTATATATTAAATTTTCCGCTGTCAAATAATTGAACGTATACTGAAAAATGCAAATTTTATCTTCATAAATTTGCCTTTTGAGAATTCAAATGTCTGTGTCTGTGTACAGATTCTTCTGAATAGTGAATAGATTTTCAATATTCACTCTCATATGGAATTTGTGTTGTGAGTTGCCCAATTTTTCAAGTGCAATATATCTGTATCTATTATCTATACACGGCGCTCTTCAATGGCCATGGCAGTGGAAACGGCAACGGCTAAACTAAAAAGGGTAATCAAGCCCATTAAAAATCTTAAGCTTTAACAACATTTCTTCTTTATTTCCTTTCGTATTCGCTCGTCTAAGCTTTTTCATCTTAATTTTTTATGTACAGTATGGAGATGATGAAATGGGTTTTGCCGAGTATCTGTAAACTATACTATACATATTTTTTTAATTTTGTGTGCAGTGAGCTTGTACTCATCCGCGATGGAGACTAATCTTAAGACAGCTAATCACAAAATTTGTACATTATAATTTGTAATACAAATGGGGATTTGGTCGTGATTGGTTTTTCCTCATGATGATCCTGCTCTTCATGTTTTTAGATTTTAGATTTGAGGGTTTTGTTGAAAACTTCTGTTGATGTGGCTCCGTTTCTGTTTCTAGTTCTGGTTCTGTTGTACAGAATTTACAGAGGAGGGATTTCCCATTGAGATTGAGACGGCCATAAATATGTAAATAGTATAGAAGAGATACAGAGGATGCCGTACTTTACATGTTTGACACATATATCTGCACTATTCATCTTAGAAAATGACTCGAGTTTTTTTTTCATTTTTTTTTTTTTTTTGAAGTGTTCAAAAATAATGTCGAGTCGATAGATGGAAAGATTTTTATTTTATTTTTTATGGTTTATGTATATGAATGTAATCATAACTTGTTCCACGTCCGATCAATTCCATATTTCCCGTTTCTGCTCCAATTTCATTATGCATGAGAATGTGCATTTGAATGAGAAATCAACACGAGTATACGACTTCTTTTATTCACTATATGTATACAGATTACAGATGGGACTCCCAAATATCTTTAACCTTTTCTTCCACTATTGCTTTGCTTTTTCTGCAGTAGCAGTCCTTTTCTCCCATGTTCAAAATATGCTACACACTGCAAAATTCCAAGAAAATTCTGCGCACGAATCCAATTTAGATTTTACAAAATTACACCACTCGCTCAACACATTAAGAAAGAGAGAAAGGCGAGAAAGGGAGAACTAGAGAGAGAGAGAGAGAGAGAGAGAGAGAGTTTCTCCAGTGTTCAACTCTGATTATATTCAATACTTGATGTATTTGATGCATGAACGATTCTGAGTTGAAGTCAAAATACAAGTTTTCGTGTTTGGAAATTAAAAAAAAGGCAAACAGCATTTGTGTGTTGGAAGGATTTTCTTGGGATATAGAGAGAAATGGGAGTTGAGATGAACGCCTATTTTCACCATTAACCCGGCTACTACATATATTTTTTCCCTTTTCTTTTTACATCAGTATACTTATTAATTCATACTTGGAAAATGACCATTGACCACTGACCAAACCAGGAGTTTGCATGAGAAAAACAAACAAACAAACTCCAAACTCCAAAGTTTTTTTTTTTTTGCAGGGTAGTGACACCTCCATCGGGCTTGTTAGCAAAATTCTCAACTTTTAATACTGGCTTGTGGGATTTTTTAAGACTCTCAATTGAGAAATGAGGAATATAGCACAAGCTGAACTGTTCAAAAAAAAAAAAAGAAGAAGGCAAAAAACGCCAACATCTCTCAAGAAAATGTATATAATTGAACGAATTGAACGAATGAGTAAATACTTGCTGAAAGTTCACGTTCTTTCCTTCTTGCCTCTTTACACTGTAACCAAGAGCGTCTAGGAAGCCAAAGACACGAAATGAAATGCGGGTTATGTTGTGTTGTGAGTACACCAAATTGCAATTATTATGAATCAAAAACTAAAACAGCTAATCTAAAGTTAAAAGTTTTCTCTCTCTCTCTCTCTCTCTCTCTCTATGTATTTTTTCCCAAAGCTGTCCAACTACTCACTGTGCACGCACTAATCGTAACCATTTTTCTTTTGCACATATATAAAGAAAATAATTATACGGTGAGGGAAATACGTATGTCCTTTTAACTTGTGTACATACATATTGGCATGTATATGAATGGTGAGCTGCATTTTTTGTTTCAAGAATAAGTTCATACGTAAAAATATTATTGACAGCTCAAATAATATTGCAAGTTGAAACTGTATAAATATGTACACACACACACACCACATTTGTACATCTGTACTTACATATTGATTTCCTTTGCATCCATCCACCACCTGAGTGAGTAAACGAAAAGAAAAACAGTGGAAAATTTGTCGTGTCCATCACAACATTCAATTCAACTCTACTCTGGCTTTCAAACTCAAAAAACGTTAAACAGTTTAAGTAGCTTGAAGCTTCAGCTATAGCTAGAGAAAGACAGAGAGAGAGAGAAAGAGAGATTTGTAACTGAAAAAATGTTAAAAGTCAAAAGACTGCCAATTGGTAATTTTTTTCTCCTTTGCCGAGTGAGATGACAGGTAAAGGTAAAAAGGTACAGGGAAAAACATGAACATGATTTTGTTTGCTTAGATTCTACAGCGGTTTGGAAATCTGTCGATGATTTTTTCGCACGAACGAGTTGAAAAATGATTATCAAGTCATACGATTTCTGCTCGTCTTTTAACTCTTTGAAAACTTTGATAGTTTTCACATTACTTTGGATATTGTGTACGATTATACAGGCAGTTTAAGGTTATACATTTTACACACACACACATGGGAAAACAGAGTCCATAATCAATTCTCCTTATTCCTTATTTCCTTATCTCCTTATCTTACTCGTTTGTACAACATTTAAACTCCACACGGTGATTTGTATTTGTAATAGTATTCTCTATGTGTATACACATTCCCATTCATTATGATTTGTATTTTTTCTCGATTTTGTAGGATTTGTGTTGTTTGTTTGGATTCTTGGATTCTTGGATTCTGATTCATACAGTGGAGGAAACATGCGGGTTTCTTAATTGGAGTTTCTTATGATCCTTTCCTGACTCTCTTGACGGGGATTTGATATTTTGATGTGAAAAAAACTGCCAGATAAATACAATTATTAATTTTGTAAAGGGGAGAGAAGGGAAACTTATTTCTATCGTTGTACATTGTATGCAGAAACGAGAATGGTGTGCCAAAGTTTTCTCTCTCTCTCTCTCAAAAATACAATAACAAATCATAATCATGGAATATTCAACAGTAAGAGAGAATATTCTTGCATTTGTTGTATATCGTATCTCTGTGTGTACAAGTGTACATTTAACATTCAAAGCTCAGTTTCAGCTCCTTTTTTTCAGTGAAAAAAAAAACTGTGTACAAAGTATCCAACCGTTTTTCGCCATCCCCACTGTGCCTACAATAAAACGTGTACGAAAAAGTTATAAGTATACGTGATGTCTGTATACAAATATGGATACTCAAAAGCCAAAGCCAAAAGCACAAGGAACCAGAGAGAGAGAGAGAGAGAGAGAGACGAGAGTTGACGGGAATGAAAATCTTTTCCAAATTTTTTCTCAGGACTCAGAATTTACCGTTTACCGTTTTTGCCGTTTTTGATTCTCTCTCTCTCTTTCGTTCTGTCTTTCTCTCAGGGGTTTTCGCTACTTGTTTTCCTTACGTGAGTTCTCTCTCTCTCTCTCTTTTCCTTGCTCAGTCTGTCTGTCTCTCGCACTTCTTTTCTAACTTGTCGACTTAACATTTTCACATTTTTCCATTTCCACATAAATATTTGAGACCAACCAGAGTTTTTACGGCAAGCTTGGAGAGATTTAATATGTTCGTTTGCAAATATACAGACTGTGAGAACACTTAACACGACATTACATTTCTTTCCTAGACAAAAGTTCTCGCTAGTTTATTACACGTTGTCTAATCCTACAGAACTACAGACGATGCACATCAGACATTTAACTCCAACTCATATATATAATATATACTCTCCAATTCCCCCCAAAAAAACTCACAAATCATATATAATAACCATGGTCTATTAGTCTATTTAACATTCCTATTTAATGTACGCTCAACTCTTGTCCTTGTTGTCATTCTTAATTGCTCAGGATACCCAGTGTGAGCAAATCCTAAAATCCTAATGTCTCATGTACTCTTCAATATTTCCCTCCGACGATCATTACTGTAAATGATTTCAAATCCACATGGCAAGTGTAATATATAGTAAATTTTAAATTGCCGAGTCTTGGCTATGAATATGAATATTTTAATAAGGGTAGTTTGTATGTTAATTCTATATGCAAATTCCGTTCCGTTATCAAATATTATGTAAACAGTGAGCATGGTAAAATGAGGCGTGATTATGGAAAGGATCCTCGTTTTGGGGGAAATCGATGAGACTGTATGGAAAAATGAAAAAATATAATAACAAGTTTTTTTTCCGTCATCAATTTATTACACACGAGGAGGAAATGGTAGGAAATATTAGTGTTTCAAGAGTATAAATAACGAAATATACATGTTGTTTTTGTGTTATGTTTTGTCCATGTGATTTCCTGCATTTCCTTGCAGTACAGATATACAGATGTACTCACTATTGTTCACCATAACTACTTTCTTTCCTATTTATTTCCGAGTAATATCCATTATACAATATTTACATGTGCCACACATATCTTAAGTACATAGGATATATGAGCACCACATAAAATCTAAACTGTTTATAGCCAGTATTTTGTCTGTGTAATGTAAAGATGTATAATAGGATGATCATCTTAAAAAATGTTACACTTGGTACAAGAAACAATTTATTTACAACGGAATGATGGCGATTAGGGACATGAAACATTATACAATAAGGCTTTGCGACGTGAATCATTTTCTTCTTCTGGTATTTTTTCAAAATTATAAAAATGTGTACAATAATAATAATAATAATAATAATATTATTATTATGTTTGTATACACATAAAATTGTACGTGCACATAAAATCCCATTTGCCTTTGCGATTACTTTGGTAGTTTTCATTTGAACATTGGAATACAGATGGAAAGAGTAAAAGGAGGAACAGGTTTGGTTTAATTCAACTATTACTATTACTATTCAGTATATATGTAATAAACTTTTATATTCTGTACATATTTAATTTCAAAAAAATAAATAAATATGAAAACACTGGATTGTGAGGATTTACATGGTAAATAAACAATGAATTCTCCACTTGTTGCGCTCTGTCGTTCATATATATGCATCTGCAGATGTGTGACTGTGCAGTAGAAATGTAGAATTGTCAAGTCCACGCGTGTGTATGTACAACTGTGTGTGTAATAGTGTGTATTTGTTTAAATGTCAGGAGTGTATAAATTGTTTTTAATCTGACGAGACGAAAGCACAAGCTTATAACTGATGGATTTTTCCTTGAGGAATCTGGCAAAAGTGCACATGGAAATGTGTACAGTGCGTAATCCTTATATCCAAAGTGCGTTTGCGTTTACGTTTGTACAGATATATTCATTACCCTGAAACATACAGTTTACACGTTGAGAGAACAAGTAAAATGCAGATATGAGGATATGACCACAGTAACAGTAAGATCCATATTTCATGTCTCGTGTCTGACTTGGAACCAACTGAACAACACAAAACTACCATATAATAATAATATAAAATATAAGGGAAACGGGGAAATTTAGGCTTACATAATCATACAGACATTTTGTTTGTGCATGCAACTCTACATTTACGTTTACGTTTACGTTCTGTTTCAAGTTTACTTGAGCTCTGTGTGTGTCAGAATGTCCTTTGTTTTCTGTGACTATTTTCATTTGTAAATACTGTTTGTCTTTAGTCCACAGAGAGAGAGAGAAACAGGAACAATTACACTGACACATTCACAAAACTGCTAGATTTTTTTCCGGCTCAAACTGAATAAAAAAAATTGTACGTTGTTCTTTGAGCGTTTCTTCGCTCTCGTCGGTATAAATTACGAACATTAACAATATAGGAAATGTAGTACTGTCCTCTTTTATTTGGCTGCTCATATGATAAGACGTTGTGTAAGTGTACGAACTGAGAGTGAGTACACACAGTTTATGTCATTTTGTCGGCTGAAAAAGCTTGTATATAATACTATAAGATTCTTGGGATTCATTTCATTTTTTATAAGCATTCTTCCTCACAATATTGCTCACACGAGATAATAGCATCAGCATCAACATCAGCACCCAAAAACACATATCTGTACTACATTCATTGCACACAATCTCCCTTTTCGTAGTATACAATTTATTTGAGGTGATTCTCATAATTTAACTCAAATTGTATATGTGCAGAGTTCTATCTTTTATCAGAGCAGTTCCTGTTCCTTTTCGTTTCCACAATGACATCATATTTATCATGAAAAGCATGCTCAAAAAATCTTATTGTAATTGCTGATTCTTTGCAAGTATTGAATATTGTGGATTCCAAATATTGTTAATTCTAAAGCGCTGAGTAATCTCATTGTACGAATAAGTATTGAAATTACGGTACACTGAACGACAAATACAAAAAACAAAGACTTCAAATTTCAAATTGTACATGATAAAAAAAATGAAGAGAGTGTGTAAGTATATCGGTTGCATTTGTTTCCCTGCTGCATTATAAATCCCGCTGCTTAATGACTTTACTTTAGTTGACTTTGTAATTGGTCTAGTAGTTTTGCTGACGATGAGTTCAATATTTTTTTCCATACATACCTTTGTGTATCTTGAGTGTGGAAATCCTTTAGCTTCATGTAATGTAAATTTGGGCAAAAAATGTAGACAAAGTGAACAGGAGAAAATGCCATAAAATTTTACAACCGTCGTTGAGCAAATTTTGAGAGGAAAAGAAGAAAAAAAAAAGTTATAAGTTATATAGGGGGAACTGAGAATCAGAATATATGAAGAAGAAATAGAAACTCTCTCTACAGTGGTGAAGACTGTGTGACTGTGACTGTATGTATATGCTGTTTTGTATGTTGTACATAGTAAATTTAAATCTATGAGGAATCATTAACATTGTGCCGAAGCTTTGTAGTCATTAAGTTTGGGTTTTTTCTCAAGTGTTCCATGGTGTTTGTGTCTTGTCTTGTCTTCTAATATACAAGGACCAATGTGTACCAGTAAAAAAAAAGGAGTATTTTGTGTGCAATGCCCTGGTACGACGTTGACTATATAGGAATGATGATATAAATAATGAGTACTCCACTTAAATCCTCGGCTCACGATCTGTTCTGCTTATCAACGCAAAACCTAGTACACACAGACACACACACACAGATTCTCAACTGTATTTTTACAGCATTGGAGAAAAAATGTATGGAAAAAATTGACTAGTTTTTATTCAAAGCATGCAGAGTGCAATGAAACAAGTAACAAACAACAGTAGCAAAATGATTTGTGCAATTGTGTGTGTTCTGTATATATATTTTGTTTCACTGACATCACAACATGTAATTATCAACGAACGTCCTCACAGAAATGTCACAGATATCTTACACAGATCATTTCATGTACATTTTTTTTTCATTCAAATCCTACTGGGGCATAAATGGATAATTGATCCACAGAGAATTTTACTCGTATTAGGTATATTTATTTATAAAGAACAGAAAATATAAATAGAAACTGGGACTTTTGTGTTGAAAGTTCAAATTCCAAACACCATAAAGTACCAAAAAATTTCCTCGAATCTTGAATGACAAAATGTTATAAGTTTTTTTGTTATTTTCCAATATCTCAAGTAATTTTTATATAGTGGTTGAATGTAAATCATGTGGAACACGATCTGGTTCTGTACATTGAAAAGTGCAGATTAATTCCCATGAATATCTTCAACTTTTACCCTAAATATTTGATATGAATATCACATATAATTTTTTTATTACATTTTTTCCCTATATTATTCCTTATTTGAGAGAGCTACTTGGCTTCCCCCATCATTTCCATTTACAATTCAATAGTATATCTGTAATAATAAGCTATGCACGAATTTCACCACAATAAGATTAGCGAAATTGAGTGTACGGTTGACTCTCCATCAAAATCGGCAATCAAAATTCGAAATCCACCCTCTCAATCCTTCGATTCTCAATTCAATTCGATGAATTCGATGAAGCCCTCCAAACAAAAATCAAATTAGGAGTTACGGACACGGAAACAAATACAACATACAACGATGACGATGACATCAATCAATACAGATATGAATTATGAATTTTTAAATGAAAGGGAATGAGATGAGTCTACACAAAGAGAGACAGCGCCGCTACAGAATACTATTCGTACATGCAGATACAAAGAGCTTCAGCTCATATATGTATATTCTTTATTCGTTTGTCAAAAATTCAAAATGCACACACAATTATTACAGTTGGATGAGGAACTCACCTAATTCTTTGATTCCCTTCATAATTGGCAGCATAAATTACATTAGTGAAATGTATACAACATGTGGGGAGCAGTCTATCTCTCCCTGTATCTCTCGCGTACTCTGTGTATTAATATGAAGAATATTATCCATACAGCGTAAACATCTCATTACCGAGTAAAAGAGTAAAGAGACTCCCAATAAATGTTAACGGAAAATACAGAGAAAGAGAGAGAGAGAGAGAGAGAGAGAGAGAGAGAGAGAGAGAGAGAGGAAATACAAAATACACACGCTGCCTCTGCTGCACTACTGCTCTAATGTAATTTATTAGAAAATGTCCGCTTTTTGCGGATACATAAAACAAATTCAAAACATGCTTTTAGTTGCGCTTGGAAAACCGCAAAGGCTAAAGGCCGTACGCTACTACATACAAAAAGTATAGGTATATATGTACGCAATGAGGAATGCCAGCAGCTTCATGTATCTGTACATCCCACCTCCATCATATTTATCACTGCTTAATTAAACCCCACGTCCACTGTACACACTAAGTACATGCATACAAACTTACTTGATTATAATCCCTAATTCTTAAAGTATATCTCCCATCTGCTCATGCATTTTTCAGTATATTCTTCAAAGAGATCAAACTATAGTCAAGTTACCTTTCCGTAATTTTATTTTCATTACAATCATTACGACATTTGAATTCGCCAATACTCTTGAGTTTTTTTCCTCTTCTCTCTCTCTCTCTCTCTCGCTCTCTGTCAGTCTATAGATCAGAAAATTAGATTATTTTGAAGAAGAAAAAAAACTCAAATCCACAATGAACCGTACACTTTTTGTTGATAAACATAAATCCAATCAATATTCATCTGGAATGGACTGCAAAAACAACAAACTCACACACCACACACCTGAGACTGAGACGGACTTGAACCTCACCCTCGCGCTCACCTGGTTTTTTTGAACTATGATGACATTTGTGTAAGACAAGATGCTCTTGTTTCGACTGATAATCCATAATACGAACATTGCCCCAACGACTAATTATACAACTTGTGTATCTGAGTAGCTTTTTTTATATACCATACCAACAGGAAATTCTGCACACAAGCTGTATCAAAAGTCGTCGGATCTACATATTGAAACATTTGTATAGAAATTCTCGAATCGGAATCCAAAAGTCTGAAGATACTAAATAAATATTTAGAATGCATGGAAAAAAATCGTAGAGTAAAACTACAGTAAAATTAGAGTAAGAACCTTCAAGATATAGATTACGTTACACAAAGGATTATGACTACGAAAAATCATTGGACGTGTGTATTGTACACACTGAAATTGTAGTGACTTTGACACTTGAATAGAGTTTACACGACCACAAAAAAGGCTTCTGTTCAAACAGGACTCAAATGAAATCGGAGATGAGTCCACTGTTTCCATTTTGAGTGTGTCTGTTCTGTGTAAATTTGTACACATACATTGTAGACTATAGAGATGGTTTACCGTTCTGTACACACGCGCTCCATGAACATTGATGACTTGATCTTTGAAATTTTGACAACTCTCTTCAAAAGGTAGGGGAAAAACCATGCGGCACATGTTGTCATTTTCCCCGTCCGCCGTATGTACATGAGATGAGTTTGGAGTTGAGTCATACAGCTAATTTCAATTCCCTCATTTTTCTTCATTCGTAACAATATCGAGCTGATATGATGAACAGCTAAACAGCTGTGAGTCGGGAGTCGGTGATTGGTAAAGTGAAATAAACTGTTGACTCAAGCTTATTATTATTTTTATCCCAGGAACCCTTCACAAAAATTCCTGAAAGTTGAATGCTCACCTTCAAATGTCTTAATTATTATGAAAAAGAAAACACTTTGAGCTGGAAAAATAGAAATAAAATTAATGACCAGGAGCAACATTGGAATGGATGTGCACTGAGAAAAAGAGGATGAGAAGAGACATGAGAAAATAGTTGGATGATTCGTGCATTGCCACCGTAATTTCTATAAAAATACGGAGTAATTATTATAATTAAATCAGTACGGATTCACCACACATTTCATTCAGACCTCAAGGCTTTGACTTGTTCTCTCTCTGTCTCTTTCTCTCTGACTTGATGACTGAGATTACGTTTTACGATTAGTCCAGCCTCAAGCTCAAAGAGTTCATCAAATGTGTACACACACACACGATATTCGGTTTATTAATAACAAAACACCTACCCATAGAATGGACTTTGTATTCGTGATAAACTTTGGAATTCCAGTTCAATTCCTCAATTTAACGTTTTTTTTCCTTCTTCGAAAGTCCAAGTCGAAAAACTCATAGGATTTGAATTTGAATTTAGATATTTTTTTTTTATTTAAAAAAAAAACGTGTAAACTGGTTCAGTGGAAGGTTTAACAGAGAGGTTTTTATCGTTTTTATGCACCCTCGTCTGACATTCTGATCGAGTCGTCCACTATCAACTTGTAATTATCTGGGAGTTTCGGACTCTGGGTGTACACTTTTTATTATTATTTTTTATCTTGTCATGTCTTGCACATATGCACTTTCCATGTTGAATTTTAAATTTCAGATTTTCTACAGTCCACAGGGCCAAAGAGAGAGAGAGAGAGAGGAAATTTGCATTTATATTTTGCAATATAGCCAATCAAGGGTAGTATATGATGAAATATCGCTGTAATAAAATTATTTAGCAGGAACATGCAGAAAAGTTGCATTTTGTCTTGAAATCATAAAGAAAAAAAAATTGCATAATAATCAAATCCAAATCTACTGATACACACGAAACACGTAACGAGTATGTAGAGCTTTTACCTTTTGACTTTTGAGAGCAGTTTTTGTCATGCCACGTCTTTACCTTGATTTTTGCCATAAATGTTTTGATTGAAACGATAACTATGCCGAGAGAGAGAGAGAGAGAGTATGAGAGAGAGAGAAATTACAAGTACACAGAAGCTCTCGAGCTATCGTCACTCCACCATAAAAAAATCCTCCATATAAATATTTCTTCTCCTCATCCCATATTATGAATTACAAAAAGTGAGAGAAGAGAGAAGAAGACTGGACTGTCCAAGTGAGTAGACAGACAGGCCGGATTCTTCCTCCCCATCAAACTCGAGTGAGTCTCATCAAAGTGGAATTATTAGTGTGAACTTAAACCTAATCCAATCCATTAGCATATATAATACGGATGCATTGCGTACATACATACATTCGAATTCACGAATTAACGTTGTTAAATTAATTTATTAAAGTCGTCCGGCAAGACATTGACCGCTTTAACTTGAAATTCATTCACCAACACCACATCATCACATGAGAAGGAAGGAGAAAGAAACACCACACAGATCACTGATATATACCTACAGCGGCTACAGCTTGAGGAATCTGAATCTTCTGAATTTCTGTACACATTCACGTTCATCAAGTTCATATGTGCAAATCCTCTACTTTTCTCATTTGGATTATTTCACTCGGACTTGTTAATGCTGTTGTCGTTTGTCGTCTTCCTATACTTGTCTACTTTGAACGTCTTTTTTGGACTTCCTCACAGACACACACACACACACACACACACACACACGACTATTACGACTATTACGACACAAGACGAAAGTCTAGAGCAATTTTCTTCTGCTTAATGACCGTGTATAAGATTAATAAACGAACAGCAGGGGAAATATTTGGAGGATTTTTTCACCACAAGGAATCCGATGTGAAGACTCTTCTGCATACATATTACGATATGTGTGTATGATGTAAATGAGGATGAGTTGAAGTGGAGTGTCAAAAAAAAGCTTGTCCACTGATATATATATTTCTATACGGTATTCCTCCAACTCCGTCTCACTGTCAATCTTCTTAAAAGCCAAAGGAAAAACCAGTAGGTGGACGTGTAAACGGGGGATTAATGGTTTCATCATTAGTATCACTATCAAGTAGGTACATACATTTGGAGTTGGAGTACACTACACACACAGGTAATACGACCTTTAAAAAACTGTCACTTGCTGTATCTGCATAGAATCCCGATGATGATATAATCAAGTAATTGGTTCGAGCACCAGAAATTGCACCCTGTCCATATCTACTTAATTCTTTCAAATTACTCTTCCCCAAACAACAAGCCATAATAAGAAGAAGAACCAGAGAGAGAGAGAAAGATAAATGAATCATAACAGTAGTTTATTTTATTATACACACGAATCTGAGCAACTTACGAGCTCAACTTGTTTTGTTTTTGTTCAAAGATTTTTTTTTAGCTTATGGCTTTGGATTCAATGCAAATTTGATTATTGCTGGCTTAACTTAAGGAAACTCGTAATCGTAAATCCCTTTGCGGCTCGCTCTCATTGCTTTACTTTACTTATTAAAGAAGCTCAAGCCTCATGATCAGAATTACACGAGCATACGAAGTGTGTTTGAAGTTTGAACGTACATATGTATACGTTTCATACATATGAAGATGATGACTTTGTGCTTCTCCGTTTTGCATGCATATCGTATATGTAAAATATAAATGCGCCTTTCATGGTTTGACAAGCATAAATTATATCATGTAATTCGGAGAGTAATGTCATAATTGCATAATTTATAATTTCTGGAGGATGCAAGTGGAAGTAGAAGTAGAAGCCAGATTGACGATTTATCAAGATGATGAAGAGCTTTTTTTCTCTCCTTCGTATCCTATCGGTGGTGTCTTTTGTCTTTGATAATGTTAACTGTTCAAATAGACAGATAAAATGGCCAAGTAGGAAGTATTTAACGGTCAAAACTAAAAGGAGCTTTTTTTTGTCGTTGACTCTTTATCTTTCCCCCCGTGTGTGGGTTGATTTAATGTTGATTTGGACATTGTACAATATCGCTCATTTATAGTCTCATGTAATAGACTAATAGACTGTGTAGGATTCATTTCAATGTTACCTATCTGTATTTCACCTGGCCCACAAGATAAATACATGCTACATGTTTTTTTTACCAAGTCCACCAACCATTCCAATCCAATCCAATATGAAATGATGAAAAGTTGAAAAACTGTTGATGTGTACAGACAAGACATTGAATGCCAATAGACTCTCGACTCGACTCGAGGAAAGCCCAAGCCAACGGACACAACCGACTTTTACTCATATGTACAAAAATATCAGTGTGCATGTGAAGCATTTGTCTAATAGCGTACGGTACGTTATTGTGAACGAACTCTCCTGATAAAGTATACAGTCCATACACACACACACACACACAAACATTGAATGTCTAACGTCCGCCCGTCATTTCAACAATATTAATTTGTAAGAAGAAGCTTCAAGTCAGAATACAAATAGTTGGCACAATAGTACAAACAATATTAGAGAACGAACGAACAAAGAGTAACCGACAATCCAGCCAAGTAAAGTCTGTCCTTGTCTCGTAATTCTTTGTATGTACATGTGATCGAGTCTCCCAATGAAATGAAAAACCCTCGTATCCACAACACGTCCACGTCCACATCCATCGTTATACGATACAAATGGACTCGTAGTAAAAATCCTCCACATGTGTGTAATATTTATGTGTGGAAAAGCCCTTAGTTTAGTGTGTAACATTTTGATGTATTATTGTCTTCCTCAAGTGCTTAAGTACTTCCTTTCATATGTCTATATGCATGCACTACGATATATACATGTGTACATATTTGAGTATTTGTGTCTTCATACTGCCAGTATATCAGTCTTTTAGTACATTGAGAATATATGTACTTATTTACATTAGGAATGAAATTGAAATTCAGATTGAACGCGTAAGCCTTATATACTATTACTTTATATCATGGTCACCATAACAAAATAACAAAGTATATAGGTAAATCAGGGCATTACGCTAGTGTTTGTCTCCTTTTTTTAACAATGGCATTAGGAACATCCAACAATGCTGTATGTTGAGGGGAATGAGTGTGCATTTGACGGAGAGTTACGAAGAAAAAACACCGGTGCTTGGCAGTACGCCCACTTGCTCACATGAAACAACCCATTTCATTTTTGATCGTAATCACACACACATGCATAAAAGCTATAGTAATATCTATACGCGTCAACATGTACAGATATTCTATTCTACAATATACACTTGACTGATACTATTCAAAATTCAAATGGGGGAAATTAATGGAAACTTTTTCTTGTTAAAATGTATATTCTTTTGTATATATTTGTGTGTGTGTGTGTATGTGTGGTTGAGTATATGCTACAAGGATTTTGACGTTTGTGTATTGTGTAGACTTGAGGTTGTGTTACTGTTAGTATTTCACCTGAGGTGCCATATTTTTCAGGAGCCATGTAAATAGTGGAGAGCACATTGTAAATGAAAAGACATGGTGGTGTCCCAGTGTCAGAGAGTCAGGAGGTGCATGCAGTCCGCAGTCCGTCATTGCTCATCATTTTTCTTGGGTCATTACACGAGTCGTAGAGTAAATGAAAGAGTATGAGAAGGAGACAGAGACACACAGAGAGAGAGAGAGAGAGAGAGATAAGATGTGAGAATCATTAAGAAGGGGCAGGTTAGCATGTTGTAAATTGTAAATTTTTGAGGAGTAGTAGGAGAATTGCAGATTTTTCCTTATGTTTTGTCTTTCAGTTTCTATTACACGTACCAGTCATAAGTTAAAACTCAATGATTTTTCATGATGAGCGGAGATATGATTGAGAGAATGAGACGGTGTGTATATATATATATGTGTGTGTGTGTTTATATGAGCCCCTATTTTTCCACAAACCAGTTTTGGCATGGCACCTTTTGACCCTGGTGAAACTGAAGAAGTACACCCTTTACCTCCCAATCCTCATACTTTCCAACCCAAAGAAAAATACATAGAATTTTTCTCTTCCTCCGTAATGCCCAACTCAAGCTAAATAATAGCAATAATAAACTACGAGTAGTTTGTACATTTATCTACTGACATGGCCACTATCAACAAGCAGGATCAACCATTCCAATTACCAGCAGCACCACTCTTCACTGTGTAGACTTGTAGACTGTCGACTCAACCATATGCATTTCTCATACGCTCTGCTCCTACACTCCAATAATGATGATAATAATAATAATCCACATGCAAATGCATATATGTATGTACATATGTTTGATTACCACACTACGCTCGACTCTCCACTGTTCTCCTGTTCTCCTGTTCGTTTCGTATATGTGGGTAAAGTCAAATGAAACGAATCCAAATCAACACATGCCATGAGGTTTCCCCTGAGAGATGCATATGTGTCTGGACTCTCTCTTTCTCTCTCTCTCTCCCTCCACACACCGTAATACGATTCCGACTACTCGCCAATCATTTTTCGCCATCCGTATTTCTTGTCTTTTCAGTTTTTATATTGTAAAATTGTATAATTAAACAGGTGCAGAATAATTGCATCGATAAAATCAACCAATTTGCTCATTGGCTATTCGATCCCTCTGTTTTCCTCTCAAGTTGCTTTATCTCTCCCTCTCTCTCTCTCTGACTGTGCGAGCCGGTATTGAAATATATGATTGTGTGAAAGAATCCATGCAGATTTTATTAAAGGGAATTACATGGAAGCGGCAGGTTTGTGGAGACGTAATCAAAAATTATCTTTTCAATGGATAAAACTCTACTACGCACAATTTAAAGTTCACATAGGTAATCAATTTCCTTTCTTATTGTCTGGACGGGAAATCCAATACATTCAAATCCAATGGTAAATTGCAAATTGTAAATTCAAAAGTCAAAAGCTGTAAGTACGTACACACAATTTTTCATTCATTAACTATTCATATTCCTATTCATGCTGGTTTGATTTGAATTGGATTTATTTTTTTGTCAATATATGATTTGCATCAAGAACAACCGTAAAGGTTAATTTAGCTTAATTGTAGTTTATACAATTCTAATCTGAATTTAGATTACGTCTATTGTAAGTTCAAGCCAAGTAAAAGCTTAGAGTTACATATTTTATACCACAAACATAAATTACGAATTACGACTTGCGCAAACTTGTTCAAAACCCTTTCAGAGCTTTACCTATAAAAATCCATGTGCCTTTTTCTTTATTCCTACCTGTTTCATTCGTGTATAGGATAATTGGGGGATTTCTTTTGGGTGATTGTAGCCAAATCCAAGAACCAAGAATCAACAACTATAGATACTGCTGCAGAGAGGTATGATTTAACAGTACAAATATACTGATAAAATGTGGAAATGGGGGGAAAGTGAGTAAATTCTAACCGTAATTTCCTTCACTCAATTATTTTTTGTACGTAAACAGCAAAAGACTCTTCAGAAAATATTCTCAATTCTCAATTCTTGTAATATTTGTCCATTTCCATAGTCTGTGTAGGCATAAACTCAATTGGGGGAAATTATCTTATTGTATAATAAATTGGATTTTAAGTAACAAGTACACAAATTCTAACTCTATAAGGCACAAACGGCATGAATCCTTTTATTATTATTATTATTATTACGTAAAAAAATCAACGTGGTAGTAAACGTAAATGCGTATGCGTAGACGTAAAAAAGTTTTGGGGAAATGAACGGGACTACAGTTGAATATACACAGAATCAGAATATAGTATTTTATATAATATAATATATATACAACTGCAAATTGTTATTTTACTTTACTTTTTCATGATTCGCGTTGACTTGTCTTGTAGTTATTGTTAATGGAAATGGAATAAAAGGGAGAAAAACTGTGTTGTTGTTGCTTGTACTAGTAGTTTGGGAGCATTCATAAAGAGATCCATAAAATTCCTTGCCAACAAGTATAAAAATTACTCGAAAAAGTTGCGACTTCCAATTCCAAAGGACTTTTCTCTTTCACTCTAGTGTTTCTTCCTACTGCCTTCATACAGATATATATGTGTGTATGTGTAGAGCAGTTACATAAAAATCTAGATGCAATTTGTTGGTAATAAAGGAAATTATCATTTTTTCCTTTTTTTCACAGCATTTTTCCCTTTCATAATATTCTTATGGTTTTGGGGGGAAGAGTGAGGAGAGAGAGAGAGATTTTTAAGTGTGGATGGGAAAAATGTTACATGTCGCAATGGAGAGATGAATGAGGAATGATGAATATCACAAAAACATCATGTGATTAGAGCTCATTACTTTATAAACTGGATGTTGAATGAGCCGTATATATGACTGCACATTTTATTGATTGTTGTAAAACTTTAACTTTTAACGCTTTTCAGAAAGTTTAAATTCTAAAGTGCAACTGTAAAGGTGTAAAGGAGATTTTTTCACATGATTTACATATACCAAAAGAAAAGGAAGGGAATGATCTGTATTTATAATAAAATGTGTTATCTCTCTCACTCTCTCTCTCTCTCTCTCTCTCTCTCTCTCACTAAAATTGAAATGCTACAGATATTTATGGACATACAGAGTTTCTAAATTTTAAGAAAATGTAGGGAAATTCTCATTCGTCCATGCAAAAATATTTGGAGACATATGTGGTGTAACCGGGAATTGAATTCACAATTTCATTAAAATTTCCCATTTTTATGTAGTATTTATACTGTATAGATACAATTGGGATTGGAAAGAGGTAAAGGAAAAGGAATAAAATGCTCAATTTACCATGACTGAGTAATAAGAAGGGAAATGGGAAATGGATGCACAACAAGGGCACGCAATATGGAAGTAATACATAAACTTTTTTTTTTTTGGCATAAAAGAGAATACAAAACGGAATGGTGAAAATTGCTTCATGTTCAAGAAATGCTGTTGCTATATTGCAGTTGAGACTGCAGTTTTTATTTTGCAAGTAATAAGACACGACGAAGCCAACGGGTTATCACTCGTCATGCATCCAATTGACTTATTACATTTCACATTTCAAATCCTGACTATACCTACCACTACCACTACCAGACTACCACCTACAACATGCAGTAAAACAACTCAGAGTCTCTCTCCTCCATCTCCATTCAAGATGCTGTGAACATTTTTCCTCCAATAAATACGTAATGGCTTTTTCCCTTAAAGAAAAATTGTGTGTGTAGAGAATCTGTGGTAGAAGAAAGAGATTCATTTGCATGATATTTACATTCAAAATTCTGTATACTACACACACAGCTTCTGCTCTCAAGTTGACACGGCACAGAATATGTAGGTACATTAGAATTTCGGGTAAAGGGAAACATGTTACAATAATAATGTGTAATTGAATGAATTATCGTAGTAGAGAGAGAGAGAGAGAGAGAACGATGAACGGGATTTTCTTGTCAATTGTAATTATTATCGTGAAATCATAAATCTTACCCCGTCTGCCGACATGATTTACTTGAATTATTACACTGTGACAACAACCACTTGGTTCATTGCCACTGTCAAACTTTATTAGTATTAAATTCAAATCAATCATCTTGATCTGTATCTATTTATTTAAAATCCCTTGCCACAGTTGTGAGAGATCCATGATCAAAAAGTAACAGCAACACACAGTAACTCCTACCCTTTTGTCGTCTCCTCAGGATAATCTCTTTCTCCCTCTCTCTCTCTCTCTCGCTTTTCCTTTTTACCTCCTCCATTTTCATTTGAATCCTGACATTCGAATCTGTTGACTTTTGAAATTGAACTCATCTATTAAAGGTTTTAATTGAGGGGGTGAAATCAGAAATCAGAAATCAAAGATGAGACAAAAGTTGTAAATTGTTCGGAGATTGTCGACTAAGATAGAGAAACCAGGAAGATTCCGTGATATTCCGTATAACTGAATAGAAAATGGTTCAATTACCCATGCCATCCTAAAACTCCTGACCTTTTATTTCTTTATTGTTGTTTTTATTTTATTTTTTATTATTATTGTCATCATCAAGTAGGAACTGTGTATTTGACAATGATCGTCACGTTTTTCGTCCGCTTTAAAGTCAAAATCCATATTGAAAGCATGGAAGAGTAATCGATTATTTTATTTCTCTCTCTCTCTCTCGTTCACTCAGAATACTCAGATCATATACTGATACGAAGAGGGATGTGAGATGTAAAATGTCGACGTCAACTCTGTGTATTCAATTGTCGGTCTCTGTATATCTGTAATCTGTAGTGGGCAGAATGAAGGAGGAGAATTTGCTTGGTCTTCAAATTCGAATGGAATCGGGAATGGAACGGTTGGTTGTAAACTTCAAATGCAAAGATGTAAGTTGAGAATAAATTGTATGAGGGAATCAGTCATTGAATAATAAATCTTTTTTTGGTTTTGGAGAGTTTGGCTTGTTTGGACGACTCAAGTTGCTGCGATTGACAAAAGGAGCGTAAAGTAAATTCAATGAGGTAGGGCAGGCCCACACTTTTGCTCGGGCATCATCATGATTTTCACTGTACATTGTAGGTACATCTATCTCTATACGCTCTGTGTTGTGTGTGTGTGCAGTGTGCAGTCAGAACGCAGTACTTTATGTCTGCCTGTATGTGTCTGTGTGTGTGGTAAACACGGTCATGACAATTCGATTCACAAGAAAAGATAAGGATTTCGGGGATGAAACGAGGATATTGTCTGAATGAATTCAATGAAATTCTCTCTCTCAGCTTTCTAGTTTCTGGTCATGCTTCCGAGGGTATTGACAGGAGAAAGACACTGGAAATCTGCAATCTGAGCTATGCAACACTCCAACACTCGATCAATGCGATTAGGATTTACGATCTTCGATATATATATACAGCTATAGAATCCTTTAGAGCACGTTCCCTTCATATTGACTTACAGAATGGATGAACAGAATGAATGTACCTATGTACATTACATATATACATATAAGGTAAAACAACACACGAGAGTAAATCTCTAGCAAACAAATAGATGAGCGTAATGACATACATACAAATGGACGAGTAAATAGTTAAATGGAGTAATGGAGTAAAATCTGTAAGTAATGTAAGGATGAGCATCGTTTGGGGTCTCATACATATATCTAGATGAATGTTGATATTTGTGTGCACTGCAGTGAATCAGACCTAAGTACATGTACATACTGTAAATAGTATGGGACTGCTCCATTCTTATGTAGGTATTTATATGATGGGGCTCTGGCTCTGTGGATTTTGCGGACGGAAGCTCCACTCTCAAGTTCTTTTCTTGGTGTTCAAGTGAAGCGTGACGGGATGCGAGGGGGTGTGGTCAAACTCACATGTGTCCGTCCATCAGTATCAGTATGAGATGGAGAATGAGTGTCTACATGTGAGTGAAATATATATACTCATACATTTTTTGGCATTTTGTTTCATTCAAGAATCAAGATGAGCTGAGAGTATGTATATAAAGTTTATATTATAAACATAAACACAAATGCATTTTATCTGAATTCTGTATATATATTTACGAGTATTATCTGAATCCAGCCGTTATTTGTTTTTCCTTTAGACTCGGCGTTATTTTCTCGAAGAGAGAAGGGAAAAAATTGAAATGTTTCTGATCGTTAGTTGTTATAATGGTTTCTCGTTCGTTTGTTCGTTCAATCCCCATGGATTTGCATTACAGATAGAGTGCGTCGTTCTTACAAAATGCAGTGACTATAGCTATAGCTACTATAGCAGAATGAAACAACAAACAACTGAAACAAGACAAGGCGGGTGTATTTTGCATCTGCATTTTCCGTATTTCCATATTCATATCGTTGTTTGGTTCTAAAGGTTTATTTACTAGTACAAGAGCCGATTTTTTTTAGTTTGCTTCGTTGAGTTTCGAATGTGGAGACTTTGTTGTTGATGTTATGGTGTTGTCGGTTGTCCTTCCAGCTTTTTTTTTGTTTACACGTTGTTTTTTGGAGTTTTGGAGTGGAGAGAAGCAATAGGAAGTTTCAGTTTATTAACTTGACAAAAAGGGAAAAGCTTTTAACTACAAGTCTACAAGGTAAAACAACTAACAATGTACCAAAAGAGAGAGAGAGTGAGAAAGAGAGCACATGTATTTTCATTTGGAGAGTCCTATGAGGACTTACGTCGTACATACGATAAACGTACTAGTTTCCGTCGTAGATGATGGTCTTGTACATACATAGTTGTATGGAAAGACAATTGGAGGTTTTTTTCTAGTTGAAATGAGTTCAGAATGACTCATCCATTCCTATATTTTCTCTACACACAGATATTAGCTTTTTGGCTCCACTCTCTTTCTCTGTCTCTCTTTGTGCATTTGCCATCACCATTGGAATCGTCTCTACATTATCCAGGATGGACTTGTTCTTTTTCCTCGTATTTCCCTCCACTTGCCTTGTTCATTTTTTGATTCAACGGCAATCAAACCCAACTCTAAACCAAACGAAAGGAAGGAAAAAAAATCCAGCTGGAAGTGCAAGAGAGAAAATAAATTTGTAAAAAAAAACCCGAGAGAGAGAGAGAGAGAGATGGAAAAAAAGCTAAACGGCTTGAAAGTAATGCAAAACATATGTATAGAGCTCATCAGTCTCACTCGTTGTTGAGTATTGAGGGTAGCGATAGGGATACTCAAGGCGGAAAATCTATCACCAACTCCAAGTCTTAAAAGCTAATTTTCCTCGTATCAACCTTGCCTCATTTAACAAAAAAAAAACCGAGTAAAATTTTTCCCAGTGTTCTTTACCAGAGCGCGCAGAGAGAGAGAGAGAGTCTACTTCTGTTTCTTTCCTCTCAATTCATCCAAATCGAAGTAGAGTAGGTATAGTATAAGTATAAGTATACAAGTTTCAACGATACATATGCAAAAAACAAAATCTACTTTTTTCATCCTTGGGCTAACTGTCAGTTGCCACAACAAGAAAACATTTGTACAGTCGAAGAGACGGAGAGAGAGAGAGAGAGAGAACTAGTTAAATGCAATAGACTGGATTTCAAATGCATCTGCATATATCGTCGTAGTGGACGATTACGGTTTTTTCGGTTTGCCTCTAGCCAAATTATTTCCATTTGTATTTGTATTTGTATTTGGGTACCATATATGTATAGAAAAGCGTACTCTCATCGACTGTATACACAAACACAAACACATATGGAACTTGCCGAGTTCTCCCTGAGCATATTGAGCACATTTAATCATGCAATCAGTTGCACTAAAGCCTACATAAAATTCCCTCGGATTTGCAGTTAGATTGCATTTCCCTTCCAACTCGGTCTCAATCCTCCTTTTGCAATGAACTTGTGCCATTGCGCCATTTTTTATATGGATTCCCCTATTAGTTTTACGTCCTTATCACATCCATTATGTAATAATAATATCTTTTGGATGTGGAACACTCACGAGTACACAAGAAAACATGTATGCAAGCGTATTAATGGATGAGATATGATTTTGTTTTCATGTACGATATATCTGTATTCTGTATCAGTAAAAAAGGGAAAGATTCATTTCTGGTGGTGATATTGCTCATATTACTCATGTTATTATTATGATTATGATTGTGTTGTTGTCGGCACCCTTCGATATTCCTTATAAGTCCATTGTAATATTTTTATTTATTACAGCCATTTTTTCCTCTCTGTCTCTGTCTCTCTTTCTCTTTCTCTCTCTTCTCTTCTTGAGTTTTTTAGAGTTTAGAGCAAAATGTCTCTTTGGGGAGTTGTAACTACTTTGACAGTTGTAATGGAGATCTGGGGTGCATACAAACACATTTCCATACCATAACAACTCTACAGCTCCGTCATGTATCAAACTGTAAGTATCGTATACAAAATACAAAACTACAGATGTGAAAGGAAAACATAATAAAATATGTATGCACGTACTTATGTTCAGGATGAGGATGAGAGTTGTTGTTGTTCCCTCCTCTACTCAACCAAGCTTATGGCGAGGAAAGGCATTTCATTTTGTTTTGTGTATTTTTTGGCATTTATGATATGTAAGAGGATAGATAGATAGTTAAAATGTAATGTAATCTAAAGTGTAATGTTATAGCAGTTACATCATGACTTTATATGTAGCCGCAAGTGGAATCTGAACATAAATTACATTTCCCTATAGGATTTTGGTTTTTCTTTTTCGGTTTACGAGTGAGAGTCCCTGGAAAATATACTGAACATACAGATTTTGCTCACTACCCATCATCATCATACAATATCTGTATTTGTATTTGTGCTCTATTTTCTACTTTCTATTCTATATTAAACCAGATCAACTTGCTCCTTGCTCTAGTATCCAGTCCATTTCTGTATGTTGATCCCAAAAGTCAACTTTTCAACAGCTCAAGCTCCTGAAAGAAAAAAAAAATCCTGATCCATTTAATTTCATATGCAAATTCGCACGGCTAGAGCAGAGACAAAGCCGGGGGATGTCTAATGAAAAATTTAATTGTACCTACATACTTCTCAAGTATAGTTATAAAATATAGAATTGAGAATTGATATTGAAATATAAAATACGAAAAGGAAATTAAGAAGACTAATGTATAGAGTTGGGGACCAACAAACCAAAAAGCCGCCTTGTGAATGCAAAAAAAAGCTACCCGCTTTGAGGATAGGATGAGAATTGAGAATCCTAATAGTTTTTTGAAATGAGAAAAAAATGCTCCTAGTTTATGTTATGACGGCGGTGTGTGTACATTTATGATGGTGTTATTGCCTAAGTATACAATGTATACGATGAAGAAGCAAAATTAATATTGGGGATTAATATTAATATTGAAGACTTGATTCTAAATCATAATCATGAGGTTTCTTGTTGTTGTTGTTTTGGTTTTTGTTTTTGCACAGTTTGTTTCATCTTGTTGGAGAGGGAATTGTAGCGTGTGGAAGGTGAACTGTAGACAAGTGGCGGGTCCATAAGAGGAGACACAAGAAGTTAAATGGTAATTGGTTCTGCGTTAATGGATTCAAGGTGCGGTTTCCCTTTTCTTCTCTCTCTCTCTCTCTCTCGTGTAAATAGAGGGAATAATCGGTTTATAATAATGCTTGAAAATTAAATAGAGTCTATATATATCATATATGAATTTCTGTGTACATATGTATTATGTATATGTATGTCAAGCTAGTCAACTGACTAATAACTGGATGGACGGATGAATCGAAATTTGAAATCTGTTCAAGTGCAATCAGTAGCTAATTAAAGGAAACCAGCAAGGGTCTTTTCATCCCATGGTGATCTACAAGTATTTTATATTTTACCTTGCCGATATCCCCACTCCCAGCTATATAATACCTACATAAAATATCTCCTCATTCATATGATGTATGAAAATGTCTTGAGTTCTCTCTCTCTCTTTTCTCTCGCAACTCTTCATTTTATTTGAAATTTGAACGGGCTGATGTTAATTATGTAGAGGCTGGAAGCTGGATGTTGATGCTGGATATATAGATCTCTCTCGCTCTTTCTCCTCGTCATTCTCATTGTGTTGTTTCCAATGGATTTCTCGCTTGGCATCCGTCTCACAATGAAAATGAGAGTGCCCCTGGATAAACTTGTGAAGATGGCTTGACGCCTTCTCATTTGCCACTGAGAGGAACTTTGTTGTGTAAATTAATTGCAAACTTGAGGATAAATGGTAAAGTAGAAATTGAAAGGAGACGGAGACGATGGAAGAAAAGGAGAAGAGAATTGAAAGAACGTGTTGCAGTAGCTCAAGCTGTGGACTCTGGATGAAACGCGCACAGTGTGTGTGTGTGTGTATAGATTAAAGATTGAAGCTTTGAGATGGGAGATGTGGATGAATATCCAGAGAGTCACAAGTTGGATTCCCATTTATTATAGATATGAAAGTTATGGTGCTTTTGCTGACGTTATTTCGATCTTCGAAGAGTCCAAATTACGCCACAACAACCTCTTTGTTCTTCCATTTCAAGTCATTAACTGAATGCCGGCTAGCGCTCGAGCCCTTTCTCTCTCTCTCTCTCTCTCTCTCTCTTTCAAAACAAATTATTTCATTTGAGTCATACATATGAAGAGTTTACATATGTCTAAATGTTTTCAATATGCAGGTTCATGGACTTACATATTCAATGAATTTGCTATGCCGAGTTGAGACTCCACTGTCGAGTATCTTAAGGCAAATTTCTGAATGGAAATTACGTCAAATGGACAAGAATAAGAAAGCAAAGCTCAGAAGTGTTTCAATATTTTATTTAGAGTAAGACAATTAATAATTAATTCCTTAAAACAGTTTACTTACTTAATTGATTGTTTTAAATGTTTGTTTTAATAAACACAAATTGAATGCTATAAATACTGAAAACTTAAAGTGTAGGCGTTGAAAATTTGTATTCGGATTTTTCATTTCAATTTTTTCAATATTGTAGATCCTTTTGAAATTCAAATTTCTAATTTTGAACAGACACGTATAGTTTTTGGAATTGTTTGACGTTTTGGGATTTTTTCTTATAAAGTCAAAAGTCAAAATTCTCATTACTTGGTGAATTTGCTGCTTTGTTTGAAAGTGCAAGGAAATTTCCTGGGATTTAGCAAAGAAGAAAGAGGGCGAAAGGTTTCATGTATTTTGTATTTTATGTCTGGCTTTTGGGATTGTCTGAAGTCAGTTTGAGAACTGAGAGAGAGATATAGAGAGTGAGAGAGAGATATAGATAGGGGGAGAGAGAGAGAGAGAGAGAGAAAAGGAAGACGAAAGGAAGACACGTGAAGGCATTTGAAATCCCGATAGAATCTTTTTCCTTTCGTAAGCAGACATGACAGACTTGCCTGGAGTCAATTCGATTAAAAAATTAATAAACTTTTCTGCAACTGGATCAGAGAAGGCACGGATTTATGATCGTTCAAAACCAATAACTCGTTGCATCCTTTAGCTTTATCTTTCTATATGACTCTCCAGCCCGTTTAAGTTTCCCTATACGTATACAACAAGATAAAAATCCATGTAACGCTCGTTGTTGTTGTTGTTTGAAGCTGCATGACGGAAATTTACCTACCTGGCTCAACGTACACACACACATATTCACTGATGATACATATCGTATGCAGATATTGCATGTGTCTGTCTACGGACAAAACCTGAAGCATTCTCAATTTCTTTTCTTTTGCATTTCATAAACCGCATCATTTTTTGTTGAACCGGTTCCCTAATTTATTTACTTAATTAAGGAAAACCATCGTGCGATTCTTTATTCTTTAGGCATTTTGGCAAATGAGCAAATTGAACAAATTGTTTGACTCCCCGATAAAATATTAGTGAATGAGAGAGATTATGATGGGTTTTGTGTACAGGGAATTTATTATTATTGTATATTATTAATTTACAGTTTGACCCCTCGATTCATGAACCCCAACATTTAACTTTTAAGTATTTTATTGATCTTTCAGTGTAGCCGTCTTTGTTCTTTGATTTTTTTTGTGAGGACATCCATACCATTTGGCTGCATGAAACCACAATCGGACTCTTTATAAATTTGTCCAATTAGTAAAAACACATGTTGCAAATCCCAATGTTTTATACGACTATCAATTAATTAAATACAGACAATCATTTGTGTCATTCTCTCTCTCTCTCTCTTCCCCATGTATATATTTTCTCAATTACATTTCTATTCTATTGTAGGTATGTTTGTATACTTAGTACCTTCCCGAAACAAACTCTCTCTTGACGTTGGGCAAACGAGGACCAAATTAAAATTAAAGGAATTTTAATTATCTAGTGCAAAAAGTCAATGGAGCCGACGTTCGATCAAATATCAAATACAGATAGAATCGTCGTAGTCCGAATCCTAATCGTAGTTACACTTGATGGAGATGAAGTTTGAAAAAATACAGATAAAAAACTAAGAGGGAATTTTTCATTGGCATTCCAAACGCTTCACTTGTTGGCTGGTGACTTGCAACTGGACAAGACGCATTTGGTCAAATCCCAAATGAGTTGTCTATCTCTCTCTCTCTCTCTCTCCATCTCTCTCTCTCTCTGATATGAAGTCTCCTCACATTTTCCTCCGACTGTCCATCAGACGCTTGTTCTGGCTCTTCTGGCACTGGCACTGGCACTGACTTTGAAACTGATACGGACGGCGAGTGGTAAACAGTGTGGAGTGCAAATGCAAAATCAACAATTTAATTATCATATTTCCCTTTGTTACATAAATTTTTTTGCATTACGCTTGACTTTGACTTTGAATTCGAATTTGATGATGGTGCATGAAGAAAAGAGAGAGAATTCCTCTTTTCTTGCTATAGCTATGGGTTACATATTAATATATCCTGAATTTTCTGTCTACATATGACAATGACAACAAAAGGAAAAATCGTACGTGTACACACACACAAGTTTGACATGACATGGAATGGAATGGAATGGACGATGGAGTGAGACTATGACGTAAAGGAAATAAAAAAAAGATGTTTTGTACAGTCCAAGAGTGACAAAGACATGAAGTTTTTTCCCTTCCCTCGTCTTCGTCTTGCATTGCATTTCATTTTATCCAATTAAGACCAAGTTGTAAACTTAGCCATGCCGGTTGGGTTGACGGATCACTTTTTGAATTTAATGACAGACGGGTTGACACCTCTAATTTATATGCCAATAGTAAGCGACTCAATAATACATAATATACAGCCGTGGACTGAGTGACTGAGTGTAAGTACGTACGTAGAAATATGACAAAAGTTCTTTGACTATTTACGGCTAAATCGCGTCTCTCTCTCTCTACAAGTACAAGTCTACAACTACAACTATGCGGCCTTTGCAAGATTTACTTCATAATTTGTATACATGTGTATTAATACTGTATTACAACAATGCTCAACTCAAGTTCAGTCCAGGCTATGTATGTTTCCAGTGTATGAATTTTTTTCCAAGCAAACCTGAAGCCTGCAGCTTTTATCAGAACATGCCCATAAAGTAAAGTATCATATAATGGTGAAACATATCAGTATTAAATACATTACTTCTTAATACAGAATACAGATGCGAGTAAAGTCAGTAGTAATATAAAAAAGAGAGAAAGAGAGGATAAGAGCTGACCTTATATGTGAGTTTTTAAATTCAAAAGTTAAGTCTGTGTTGCATCTTTTTTTTTTTGAATTACATATTCGTCAATTATTGCTCCAAGGTATATATATATATATCGTATAACGTATAATGAAATGAAGGGAATCTCATAAGCTGTTTACATACTGTTTCCCATTTTAAGGCTTAATCAATCAATATCAAAACATATGAGGCATCAAATCAAACATCACTACTTAGGATTTTAATTGCAACTATTTTTGCCATCATGATGATAAGAAATAAGAATAAGATACACACACTTGCATGCGTATACCTACTGTTCACTTTACAAATACTAAGTCCAATCAAAAAATTCAATGGAGAATGTTCGCACTTGAATGTTGAACGGATGACGGAATTCTTGGTACATTTAAATTTAAATTTGAATATTACAGCATGGCCTTATACGACTCGTTGGTTTTTCTATCTATAGAGAGAGAGAGAGAGAGAGAGAGTCTGTGAATTGACAACAAGAATGAAAATAATGGGAATCGACGTTTGACAATTGTCTGGTGAGATCCCCAAATTTATTTACGTTTCAAAAAGCTTCACATGGGACAATGGACGAGGAGCTTTTTGGATTATGCTTGAAATTAGATTTAGTTTTTGTCGAGTGAGCAGCAGTGGACGACAGTGGTCAATGGAAGGTCGATTTGGAAATGATCAGGAGATGATGATCAGGAGATGATGATTCCAGTGATTTAGGATGAGGACATTACAAATACATTCAACGAGTGACCACATCCAACCAACCAACCAACCACACATGACATGACGACATTACATCACATCTATAATTATTGTGTTCCTATGTACGTGCCCTGAATTTTATTGGGATTTCCCCTCACTCATCTGTCCCTCCTGTCCCTGCCCTGTGTTCTACGATTGATGAACGATGAACGACAATTTACGATTTACGATTTACGATCCCCTTTAGTTGTGAATTGGGAAAAGGTGTACGAGTACGAGTACGAGTAGAGCATCGATGATTGAAATCCTTCAATTGGCAAAGATCAGCAGAGAATTCCTTTTGGATTTTCATTTAGAAACCTTATCCCAATCTAATCTGCTGGCTCTGAAACTGAAATGAAATGATGTGATGCGCATTACATTGTCATTGTTTCCCTTAGCATCTCTCCCTCTCTCTCTCTCTCTTTCTCTCTCTTGTTAATAAATCTCATCGATCCAAGTCTCCATGACACACTTGTAACACGTATAGCAACAGCCAACAGACAACAGCTCTGTGTCATTATAAACTGGGGCCTATATGAAAAGATAAGACTAATCGTGTGTACGTACAGCTACAGCAGAAAATCACACAGAGAGAGAAAATCAGCAAGGAAAAGATGACAACTGACGACTAATGAGGATGCTTTGGGATGTACAAGCTTTTGGCCTTGCCTTGTCTTGTCGTATTGATGAAACTCATCCATTCATCAGTGAATTGTCAGCAACTCAGTCAACTTTATTAGACAATTAATGGATCATTTGAAGACGCATAAAACGGTACTGTTTCCCCTTTGACAGGTTTATATTCTTACGCGAACAGGATTTTGTTCGTAGAGTTCGTCTCTCTCTCTCTCTCTCTTTCTCTCTCTCTAAATATTCTATTGTCCTCTCATTTACTCGACATCCTCGTCCTCTTGCTATATTGCTATCGGAATTTGCAGTCTCACACACAATTTGCAACTGCAAAAGTAGAATAATAATAATAATAATTGTATCTCCCTTTGAGATTCCTGATCTCCTTGTTCTTTCTTGTAGGTACATTTGACTCTAGACAAAACTCAGGTATTGATACAAGAAAAGTCACTATCTGAAATAATTAC
This sequence comes from Gisinianus flammeolus, assembly GCA_034699125.1. NCBI lineage: Eukaryota > Metazoa > Arthropoda > Collembola > Symphypleona > Katiannidae > Gisinianus > Gisinianus flammeolus. The sequence continues at coordinate 36,796 of JAIUND010000663.1, forward strand.
ACAGACAGCTTTATTTTTATTTATGTAACACACATTCAGCCGTCTCTCTCTCTCTCTCTCTATCGTAACGTAATCTGCTTGATGTTGATATTATTACAAGTGCACTTGTGTTAGTTGAAATAGGATTGTCTACTTTGTTATTATACTACGATAATTTACCATATAGGAATCGTGTACATGTGAGTGTATAAATATGTAAATAAGTAGTGAGAATAGACAATTGAGACAATTATAGTTGTGAAAATGGGCCAAGAAAAGAAATTTTCCTGATTTAATTTAAGTGTGATCAAGAATCAATAAGACACGAGAGAGAGAGAGAGAAAATTATTATTTTAATTGAAAGAGTAGTAGAGATGGACAAGATTTGTATTGGCAGTCTTAAGTTGTAACCAAAGCGGATATTGTTGATTCTGTGAGCTGATAGTTGGCAGGGACAATATATGCAGTATAGATTATGGATGCAAATGCAAAGCAAATACTCGGTGTACAGATAGTAATACAGTGGAGTCATTATTATTATTATTACTTGTATAGTCAGAAGAGCTTTGAAAGGAGAGAAAAGGAAAAAGAAAATGCCGTTCCAACTTTTTTAAGCTATAGTTTTGTATCTCTGTATATACTTTTGTCAATATCAACATGAGCATCGATCATCAATACACTCGGACTCAGACTGTGAAGAGTTGGGAGTAGCTATAGCTGTGTAAAGTATACTGATAGAAAAGGAAAAAAAGTATCTTTTTACAATTTACTCTGCATAAAAAGAATATAAATTCAGATGATGCTTTTCATCTTTTGTGTCCACCTGCATGGGAATACTTACTGTAATGTCAACTGTTTTTTGTATCTGTAGATATTATTGTGCTTCATTAACTGTGTACAGTCCATTCGTCATCGTTTGTTGATGCAACGGATTACATTATGTTATTGTTGGGGAAAGAGAAGGAGTCCAACTCTCCAATAGAATGTCAGTTGATTTGCAGTTTTCAAGTTTCTAGTGTATAGTTTCGAGTTTAGAACTCAGACTGAGAACTAAGAAGGTTGTGGTTTTCAATGATGATGAGATGATACGGAATTCATGGAATAGATAGAACACAAGAGATCCGAGAGAGAGAGAGAGAACAGAGGCTTCTAGCTTCAAATCCCTTACATGTTATTGTATATTGTACCAGCTCAAATCTAGCTGTTTCTGTATAAAATACATGGATGGAAATACGCAGATAAACTTCATGTAGAGACAAACATTGTTATATGAGGTCGTCTACCAGAAAACCAGTCATACGCGAAAAATAACTTTACTGCATATTGGTGGCACAACAGAACACGGAGAAGCTTTTAAGACAAGTGTAAACCTTTTTTACTGGTAAAAAGTAGTTTAAAATCGTCGTTAAACTTCTCCAAAAATTCGAAATTAAAGTAAACCGATGATTTGTGTAATTTTAATTCAATTAAAATCATTGAGCAAAGTATTTACGCGCCAAACAGCCGAGAATCCTCAAGGCGCTTCAAGTCTAAATTTATACATTCGCGTATGACTGGTTTTCTTATCGGCTTCGTCATATGTCAATGTGTATCATAAGTAAAAATCATGCTTTTCTTTTTGCATAAATTGTTTGCATTCCCTTCTCATACTCTGAATTTTCCTTGTACTGTAACTAGATTGTAGGTATTAAGGATTATTATAGGCATTAAGATTTGCATTGAGTTTGAGTTGAGCACAGTCGGATTTGGATTAAGATTGGGACAAAAGAAAACCAAGAAGATGAAGAAGAAAAAGAGCAAGGAGCTGAATCTCTTCTTCTTTCTCTGGCAATGGAATAAAGGTTATGTTCTTCAGCTCTATATAGTCTCAGTTATGATGATTATGAATGGAAAATCTCTGTACAGAGTATACAGAACTTAGAATTTCGAGTCTACAGGCTCTTCATCAAACACTCAATTACTCTCGCAGTCTCTCTCTCTCTCACTCTCTCTCACTCTTTCTCTCTCCAGACCAACTTTTCATATTTCAAATCTGATCATTTTGCAATGGAAACGGGTTTTCTGGGTTTTCAAATGTACTAGACACAAACAAAAAAAATGCATGTACATACATTTTCTCACTGACTGTCATTGGCGTTGAAGCTTAATTCCTTAACACGCACGTTGAGAGTCTTGTTGTCAAAAAGCATATTTTATGCTCAAGTAGTATGTGTAGATTTTAATGGCATATAAAGTTCCTTTCATTCCTTTGTGTGTGTGTGTCTGTCTGTCTGTGTGTATTATTACTGCTTATTTTTAAAGACGAACAAGGAGAGAGACGAATAAATAAATATATTCTAATTACTTGACCATGGAACTAAATGTAATGGAATTCTATCTGTACTATTATATATGCTAGAGACTTTTGTATATTTATATTTATGTGCTGTTGTTGTGGTCGTAGACAGCAGAAGCTCATTTGGAGACAGACATTCCATGGAATCATGAATTATGAATTAAAAAGAGAATCCACTTGAATTTATTTTCTATACCATTTACAATTACAACTACAAGACAACCGGGAGAGGATTTCTCAAGTCAACTGGTAAAATACGATTCTGTTCACTGTTGTTGTAGCTCACAGTATAGTATATGTAAATCTGTATTCACTTTTTGCAATTAGGACTCTTGAACGTTTTACCAACTAATGCTAATGCAACTAAATGCTCATACTAATGATTTAGCTGGAAAGCTTCCATTGACTTCTTTTCTCACAGGCGAATGTCCAAAGTCAAAGCCAACGTCAAAAGATTTTCCGTTTTTTTTAGTAGCTCTTCTTTTTCATTCATAAAACATTACACGAGTTGAGATTTAATTTTTTTTTAAACAGAGTACTGAGTGCTGCTGGTAGCACCCGCATAGAAATAATTAAATGCCTTAACTTTCAAAGCAAGCATAAACAAACATTGAGTGCGTGTGGAAGTTCACTAGGAGTTTCCTTATTGACTGGGAATCTTTCGTCGAGGTTAAACTGAATGGATTTTACTCATTCAGCTCTCTGCTGCTTCTGTTTCTGCGACTTCGTTAGTTTTATAATCCAGAACTAATTGTAAACTGTGTGTGTGAACCGAAAGCGGAAGCGCTCAAAAATTTTGAGGATTTAATGTAATCAAGGAAATGAATTCAATCGTTTAATTCAAAGTGAGTTGTTGAAAAGCTTGCTTCGAATTTCTAACTTTCATCGTCCAACTTCCAACTTGGAATCAAGTAAAATGTATGGTAAATTCTTATGCTTTTTCCATGTTCAATCAATTTCACATCTGGCAATTTAGTTTTTGAGTTTTATTATGACTGTTCTACATTTGATGGCGCCTTACTAAAAGCTTCAGTTTAACCAATAAAAAAAAAACTCTTGATGAATTTAGTGACGGATTCTCCAATTTCTGATGGACGATCCTTGATAAAAGATTGGCTTTGACTTGACTTGAAATTGGAATAGAGAAAATGGGAAAATCCTCCGTGTTGGAGTAATTAAGATTAAATGGACATGGTTTAAAGTGCCAGAGTCTCCTCCTTTTCCATTAATACTTCACATAAACTAATCGGCAAGTGTATACAAAACAACGACAAAGACAAACACACAAACACACACACACACCGTATACATTTTAAATAGAAAATGTATTGAATTCAAAGTATCATTTCGGATTCTGATTGAAACAAGAAACAAGAACAAGTGTATCTTTGTAAATAAATACTCGTACAATCACAATCATCCTGTCCTGATATTCCACTTCTCTCTCTTTCCCTCCCGTCAGTCTATCTATACAGATAAATAAATAGAAGCTGTATATACGCAGAATAAACTTTTATCGCGATTCCTCACCAGTAACCAGTAGTTTGATTTCATACAAGTACTGAATGAATACTTTTATAGTCTTGTTAGCATGTAATTAAATTCAAAAGATATACACTGAACAAGACTTTGTAAAAAAAAGTACACCAAAGGAGAAGGAAGAACTGACTTTGTATTTAGTATTTGTACACTAACGGTTCGAGTCCAAAGGGGAAAAAGAAATGTAAATGTTTAAAGATAGTGGCTTCTTTATAATAATTATTCAGTCACTCATATCTTTTCTTCCCCTCTCTCTCTCTCTCTCAACTTTCTCACAGAGTCATCTCATATCTGCTCACTCTTTTACTTTGAGATTCTTCCCAACTTTTTCTACTTTATACTGTCGCTAATGCATTGATAATTGCGAGAAAAAAGTGAGAAAAAAAATCCATGGATGGACATGGAGCTACATAAGGGAAAATTCCCTAGTTTAATTTAAATAGGAACAACAATCTCTTTGACTTTGGCGTTTTCCTATTAAATTACCAAAATCAAACGGACTGGCAAATATATATATACATAATACATATATATAAACTACAAACAAAACAAAACAAAAAAGGAAATGTGCAGTAGGGAAAATTATAAGGATTTTTCTTGAGCAAGTTATGGAATAGGTAAGTGTAAAATGTAGATGTAGAAGTAGAATGTAAGGGAGCCAAAGTGTTTGTGCTCTGGCCATAAATAAATTGTCTTTGTTTATCTAAGTAATTTTAACACTGTGAAACATTTGAACCATACATAAAGATAAAGATATGCCTGGATGGAAGAAAAAGACGAGATTTTGTATCACACAGGCCAAAAGACCGGCCATAGATCTTTGTGTGTGTGTAAGTATCTGTATTCAGTGAATGTAAACGAGCAAGAGTCAGTGTGTGGATGCAGTTATAAAATTCAAACACACGTTTAAGTGGAGTATCAATATCTATGATCACGTTGAAGAAGAAAAAAGCGACTTTATGAAAAGTTTTCTTTTAGAGGTAAAAAAAAAAAGGAAGAAAAGGAAAAGTCAAAGGGAAAAAAAGAGATATGCACAATATACACAAAATATAGGCTGTAGGTAGTGTAGGTGATTGAATTTTGGTAGGCAGTTTTTTATTTGGAATATGTTTTTTTGGGTGAATGTAAAATGGGGATATATATCTGCAGTTACATACGAGTTAAACGTGTGTTTGTATATCAGTAATGTGAATGGGAGTGAATGGAATCAAGATGAAAATGAAAATAAGAGGAATGGACGTTACAGTTTCACTACTCGTTTAGTAAAGCCAATATAGGAATAGAAAAAACTATGTAAGAATGGTCCTGCTGGTGTACACTAACTACACAACTACACACTAGTACAAAGTACAAACACACACACACACACACATTGATATTGGTATTTGGATTTGGATACATCAAGAACAGCTGCCGCTCTCGATGACAACTTAATGACATTCGAGTTTCTTCCCCTTTGGGATTATCAGACTACAGAGGATTTTCTCTCATCCTAAACAGCGTGGGGTCCATCCTATGGCCTTTCCTAGACTAACTAAAGGAAGTTAGTCTAATGTAATGTAGAATAAGTACGAGTCCTCCACACACATAAACTCACACTATCTTCATCCTCACTACTACTACTCTGATCGTCGTCGTCTCATTCCATATTGGGAGTCCAAAAAATCCCTGACACCTCCTTAACACACTTGAAATATTGAAAACTCATTCATCTCCCAAACGGAGATTGTATTGACTGGATTCTACTGTATTGTACCTACATCTTATTCCTTCTTTTCCTTTCCTCTCTCTCTCTCTCTCTCTCACTGCAGTCACAGAAATTAAGTCAGGTACATATTTATTCAGATACATGTGGAGACACTTCATTCATTTTCCATTTTGCTAAGTGAACCTCGATTTTCCGAATGGAATCCCTCCAATCACACCAACATTCACACACACTAGCACTCGCACACTCACACTAACTATATTATATGGATGCTGGCTCTGGCTCTGGATCAAGATCAAGAGTGACAGTAGCAGAAGAAAAAGCAAAAGAGAGCCCCAACTAAATCCAGTTTTCAAAGTAAAGTTAAAATTCTCCTAAATTTCCAAATCTCCTCTTTTTTTCATCTTCCCTTGTATTATACATACATAAGATATGTACTTACTTCCATTTCATTTTTCTCTGTAGTTTTGTATAGATACATATAGCATATACAGATCATACAGAATGTTTTCGATTCCTCAATTCTCAATTCTTCAATTCCTCAAATTCAAATCCTGGATATGTTTGTAGATGTGGATAAATGGCACCTTCTCTCTCTCTCTCTCTCGCTTTGACAAAGAGACATATTGCTCCGACCATTTATTTCACTGTACATATCTGTATTCTGTATTGCCTTCAGCTTAACTGACACTGCACAAAACTCAGCAGTCACGCACAACACTCCATCCGGACACACACAATGAATGACGAAGGAGCTTGTCAATTCAGGGAAACGCTTTATTGAGTAAATATCCGTAATCTCCTATGCACTTCATCCGAGTACATCAATATATACAGCACCGTCGAGTTTTTATGAGCAATGGCAATATCAATACAGTCTCAATGCATATTCTTTGTATAGCTTCTCCCTTTGGCTACTCTCACACACAAAATGCATTCCCATTCTTTTGAATTGCATTTTTCCCCCTTTTCCTTGGCTCTGTTTCTGATAAAAATATAAAGTCCTTTGAGGATTTCTATTATCATTTGGCCAATATGGGCAAAATTCTACAGAATTGTACATATTATATTTTGAGAAATGAAATGTAACTCCAAATGTAGAGACTCCAGGCCATTGGGACAATTCATGCATGATGACTTTTACTCGGCTGTCAACTCAAATCAAAATATTTCCTTTTTACCATACCATTTCTAAACCCATTTGATTTATTCCCATTTTATTTATCTATAATTCCATTTTTTCAATCATTTAATTTGCTAATTATTTAGAGTAATTTAGTTTTGCAAAAAGTTGGCTTGATTTCAAGAAATCTCATTCATTGAATAAAAAATGCAAGTGTCAACTTTGCGGATGTTTTAAAGTGGGAATTTATTTGACAAGCGTGAGTTTGTTGGATTTCCTTTCCGGGAAATTGAGAGAAATCTGGGGAATGATGAATTTTGGGAATTGAAAATCAAATCGTATAGAATTCTCAACCATCATTTATTTAGTTTTGACAGAGCAGAGCTGAGTTTTCCAAATGTATTTTTAGCCGTATAATATAATAGATAGATTTCTTGTGTATATCTGTGATCTCCTTCAAGTTTCTAAGAGAGATTTCGAGTTACGAGTTATGCTTTGACTCTCTCTCTCTCTCTGTATTTTGTCTCTGTATGGTTCTCGTTCCACCTTCCAGCTTCTATACTCTAGTTTTCCTGTTTTTGTCTAGGCTTCTTCGTTTTCCGTCTTCTGGAGAAGATTCTTCTGAGAATAAGAATAAGAAAATATACAGAAAAGAGAGAGAGAGCGAGAGCAAGAGCGAAAATGAAATCCTCGGATTTTCGAGTTAGAAATCCAAGAGTTTTCCCAAAGAGTTTTTTTAAACAGTTCGTGGAAAGTCAAAGTCGAATTTGAAGAGGGAAACGAAGAAGGAGAAGAGGAAAAGTTGGAGTAAAATTCGAATTCGAACAAGAGTGAGTGAGTGAGTGAGTGTAAAAGTAAAAGTTGAACATGGAACTGAGAGTTTGGCAAGAAAGACAGAGAAATAGAGAGAGAGAGAGAAGATGAAAATAGAGACAGACAGGGAATGTTTAAAGTATGGAAAGACACTCAATGCTCATCTCTCCATGTACTTGAATTACTTAGCATTACATTGTCGCATTTTGATCCTCTTATCCATTGTTTTGCATTCAGATTGTGCTTTCGTTTTCCGCTTTCCAAACTCAACTCAACACAACTGCGTGTGTGTGTGTGTGTAGAGGAAAAGTCATAGTCAAGTCGACGAGAAATCCACATGGTAGAGAGGCAGTGGCAGAAGGAACAAACAACGAGGAGAGGATGAGAAAGAGAAAGAGGGAAAATACAGGCGAGGATAGAGAGAGAGAGAGAGAGAAACCCAAAAGAGGTTTTTTTTGCATAATGTTGTATAAGTTGGTCGTCTAAACTATTACGCGATACCTATCTATCTCCCACTATTTTTGTACAGATCCCAATCCAAGTTTTCTCTCTGATTTTCTCTTCCTAACATTCCATGATGATGATTTTTTACCATGAACACTTGCTTTTGTTTTGTCTATACTCTCATTTGAATTTGTAATCACAATCACACTTGACTTTTCATGCTTATTTGTATTTGTATTTATATTTGCTTTTAGTCTTTTATCACTTTGTTTTTCTTCCGCCTCCTCAATTATTATTCTTATTCTTACAACTTGATTTGACTTGAAACGCTGCCGTTTATATACGATAGCAATGCAAATTCAACAATATTACAGTTTTGTCTGGGAAATGAAATTCATTTTTATGTATTGTAATGTAAAAATCAGTTTCATGGATATTCAAGTAGGGCAAAAGATTTCCGTGATTCTCTCGTTTTCATTTTATCATCATTAAAATGATCCGACTACACCCTGAACAAAAAACAAAACTTTGTTCTTTTCAGTTTAAAAGTTTCAACTTTAAACTTTATAGTATATATATATAAAGTTGTTTCTTCTTAGTATATTGCTGCTTAATAATTTAGAGGAGAGAGCGGACAGGATTGGATAAGAAGCAGCAGACACTTTAATAATAAAATTATACAGAATATGACAGGAGCAATAAAAAAAATCAGAGTGGAAATATGGGGAAACGGATAAATAAATGTTCGCACCTCATTAACCAGATTACAGATTACATGCGAGTGAGCTTATCATCCGAAGCACATGTGTCACAACTTTACTGGATTTTCATAATGAGAATGCGATCCGATTCCTCGTCTGTTCCTTTACCATGATGATGTTCTCTACACAATACTCGACATACATATACATACTGTACATTGTGTAATTACATATGCACACACGCATCATGAAATATTGTATACAACGCAATACAACATTTGAACATTGGGGAAATGTTAAACGTGTGTACGGTTCACTGATAAAATATATATCGGAAGCTCAAAGTAATAAGGGTCCAAACAAGTCAAGTTAAAAAGTTGAAGGGTAATTTAAAATTCCATTCGCAGAAAGCGAAAAGCATTATTTTCATTTTCTGTTCCTCCCTCCGCCCTTTAATTTTTCCCTCCGAATTTTTTTTTCTTCCGCCTAACTAGACGAGAATAAATAGGGAGAAGAAAAAAAATGGAGATGGGCAGCTATCCAAAGTCAAGTCAACTGACGATGATTTTTTGAAGGAAATGAGAGGGACTAATCGGGGGAAAAAAGGATGAAAAAAAAGTACTTTACTCTCTCTCTCTCTCTACTCTTTAGAAAATAAAATACTATATAACGTAGTATAAAATCAAGTCTGGAGGCTCGTGATGCTTTTCCTCTATCAAATTCTAATTCGACCACAGAAAAAGAACATTGTAAAAGGAAAAGCACTGATGGGGAATTCTGAATGTCCATGATGTTTTCTCATACTCATACTCATATTGTACATTGTACATAAGTCCTGGCAAACAAAGGAGAGAAAGAGTCAAGTCGAGTATGTACTTGAAATTAAATGCACTGACTCTCTCTCTCTCTCTCTCTCTCTCTTTCTGTCGAGTTCAGTGCAGTGTGGTTTGTAAATTCCTTTAATGTTCCCAGTCAGAGTTGATGCATATTCTGATTCCAAACATTTACATGGTTAGTATGGTTACTCAAGAGTTTAGTGTGACGGGAGCGAGAGCGCGTTTTCCCTCGTTGATCTTCTGATGAAGTGAAAAGGCGAGCGGCGAAAGGCGAAAAAACGAGAAGCGAAAAAGGGAGAGAGAAAGAGCGAAAGAGAGAGAGAGACCAAAAGACCACAAAGGCCATACCACTCCCATTTACCCCCCCAACAAATACATATTGCTCACAAAGAAAATGAATCTGTCTCAAATCCAATTCAATCTCCATTTTTATTTTCTGATTATATTTTCCTCCATACGCATACGCATCTCCATCTCCACACACACACAATACAATTGCACATCAAAAAGTCAAAGTCAAAGTCAAAAGAATTCAGAGTGATGTATCAGCCGCGATTGGATTTTCATCTAAGAATCTAAATCCCAAACCATGTTTGAAAAAAAATCTAGGGAAAAGTGTGTACAAGTTATTTTTTAAACGCGGCTTATTGATGAACATGATGGATAATAGGAAAATGTCTCATTTCTCTCTGTGTGTTAGATAGTTTGAGTCAGGTTGGATTCAAAACTGGGAACTGGTTCTGTTGGAGTGTGCATATGGGAACTAAATGGGGTGTTTGGCATATTTGATGGATTACGTGAACCCAGCCCAACTGATTGTGAGTGAGAGCGAGAGAGAACTGTTTTTTTTCCTTTATTTAGCTTCTGAAGATTCTGTGGAGATACATAAATAATGGAGTCGAGAGTCCTCTTTTATACGATAGATAGATATTACGAGTGGACTCCTCTCTTCACTTTATCAATAGACTTTCTACATATTTACATTTCCTTGTATTTGTATCTGTATTTGTTTGTGTTTTTGTGTATGTACTTGGGTATGGCGAGCGTCCAACAATTTTTCCATCCCAAATCCAAATTTTAAAACGAAGCACCTTTATTCAGGTTTCTTTATTTAAGATTCTCAATGAATAAAATAAATAGAAAAGGTTTTGTGGCGTCGTCGTTCTCGTCGTGTAAAATATTGAATTGAATTGTGTGTCTGTTTGTCTGTTTCTTTTTTTAGAGCTCGTTAGATATATATTTGAAATGAGTTACCAAAAATAAAGATAAATGAGTATGAGAAGATTTTGCTGGTTCATAAAGTTGATTTGGGTTGTTCCTGTTGATGTTTCTTGTTAATGCTGTTGGGGTTTGTTTTTTTTTTTTTTTTTTGTGAAACTTGGCTTTTTTTGTACAAGGATAACAAAGTGAGCCAAGTAATTATATGGAAATAAATACAAAAGGAGTAGACAAAGCAGAAATCCGTTGACTAGTCGTAGTCACACATAAGCAAATAACATGTAAAAAAAAACAATGTACACAAAGGAAACTTGAAGTCTCCAACGTCAAGTTAGTTTTTGGTTTTCTTGGAAGCTTTTCAACTATTTACTTATGTACGCACGCAAATTGAGAACATTGGGAGTTTGGACTCTCTGATGACTGTGAAGATTGATAACATGCTTGTGACAGTGATGAGATCAGAAGCGGCCACTAATTTGCTTTCTCACGGAAGTCATCCAGTCCATTTTCGGTTGTTTTCCATCTTTCAGCTTCTTTTTCTCACTCTGTCTCATTTTTCTCTCGTGTCCGCCCCAAAATCCAAAATACACATTCATTTATGACATGACCAAGTGAAGAAATGATGAAGAAAAAAAAACTATTTTTGAATTTGTCTTGTTCTCTTTCTCATTCTGTTTCTGCTTATATGTAATCATAATCATGCAAAGAATAAACGGGGGAAAAATTGGAGTTGTGCACTTATCTGTAATTATTTTGGATGTACCTACAAAAAGAAAATGACTTTTAAAAAGCTCACACCAACTGCTCATGTAAATTCATTAATTAAAATAATTACTATACTATTTTGTACATTTTCAATCATGTATACAGAATGTCTTGGACTTTTTAAATTGGCAGTTAGCAATATCGAGAATGAATTTATTCTCATTTTCCTTTGGAAATCTTTCCTGTGCATATATTTCTTCACAGTTTTTTTTTAGTGTGTCAGGAGTTCACGTATGACATGAAATCTCAGTCATGAAGAAAACCGTTGTGCTCCCACGCAGTTGCAGTGTGTAAAGCTCGAACACAAAGCTGGATGATTAGTAAGAGTGAACAGTGCCTTTCTAATCTTTTTTGGTGTCACTTGACTGAAAATGCAAAATGCAAAAAAAAATCACTGTCGTGTAAATCGACTTTGAATTGCATACTCTATTTTTTTATGTATTTCTTGCTCAAAAAAGACGCGATTGTGACGTTCATGTCACATTTTAAATTTATGACAATTTATCTGGGGAAATCCCAAGAGGCTTCACTGAAATCAATATGTACATTGAGAATTTATAATAAAATTGTATAGTTATGACTTTGGAGTTTGGTGACGCTTGAAGTTAAATCACCAAAGACTTTTGGATTTTTTTTTCGGTGTGGTGGAATTTAAAATTTAAAATTCCGTCGAATTTGATTCGAAACATGAGGAAAATGACTTTTCTCCCCTGTCACAGAGAAATAACTTGACTAAATCGGCCTATACGTCAAATTTAAATGTTGAAATGTTGAAATTCCCCACACGCGTTTTCCTCCCTCCCATTCGTATATCTGTGTGAAAAATACGTACTTTTTATTTAAAAACATATATAGCACTTTTCAAACACTACACCATAATGTGTAGGATTAAATGTAAGACTTTTGGCCATTTAAAAATAGGCAAGAATGAATGAATGAATGAAAGTGAAATAGGTAAGAGAAAAATGGAGAGATAGGGAAAAATATAAAAAAAGGGGGAAAGAAAATGACTGTTTAACATCCACAGGGATTCTTGAAATGTGACAAAAAAGGGGGTGAACTGTAATAATTTATATTATTGTCCTTCCCTTTTGGATTCCTTCACCATTTCCCTCGTGTAATAAACAGAGAAAAGAGTAAAGAAAACGAAAGAGGAGCTCAAGTTGAAGGGGGGAGAGATGAAGATTCTGTTTAACGATGAGCTAAACTGCCGTTGACAATTGTCAAATAGGAGAATAGGACTAGGAGAATGCAAAATATCAATGACAATGAGGATGAAGATGACGATGAGGCTTTTCATCTTGCTATCATTATTATGCCATGATTACAGATATACAACCATTAAGAGAGTTTTACACTGATTTATTGACAGTTCACACTGGGGAAAACATGGGGCTAAAAACTGAGCAAACGAGCAAAGAGAATTATTATGAAAGCAGATGGTTTGCACATTCACATTGACAAGAGTTTCAAGACCAACAACGACCCAACAACTTCATACTTTGTCTTTTGACTCACGAAGATTTTGGACAGTTCAACTTCAAATGTTCAAACGACTGCTATACGATGGTGCTCGACGGTTTGGCGTTTAGTTTAGTTTGGGTGAAAGTCCACGAGTAAAATAAATGTGGAGAAGAGGTGCTCATCTGCTCATTGCAATGGGCCGTAAAGGCTAAAGCCAAAGCTGAAAGTTGAAACGGGTTGTTACACACACACACACACATACTTACATGTAGGTACTCTAGTACATACAGGGAATATACAAAAAGGGAAAAATTACTTGGGAGTCTCAAATCTCCCTTGAACGAAACGAGAACGAGTGCTAACTACTCGGCATTCAATGGAACGGCATAACTTACAAAAATAATGTCAAAGTAATAAGATAACTAGAAACTAGAACTGTATGTGTCTACGAATTGAGCCGCATGCATAAAATGCTCGCATTCTTTCAAGTAATTTCACATGCTGTGCTTTACTTGCTATGGCTTTGCTCTCTCATATACAGATATGCATATAAATATATACGATATATCTGTATACCCTACATAAAATAAACGAACGCATTCTGCATGTATCTTTCAACTATTTACTATACAGATTACAGATAGAAGTGATTTGCTGGACGTAAACTAAAAGCTTTGAGCTTAAATTACGTGTAGGACGTGAATATGAGCCAGAGGTATTTCTATTTGCCATATTGGCATTGCAATTGAAATGGTCTTCGTCGTCGTCTTATACTTAATGTTAGTCAGCAGAGTGTCAGAGTCAAATAACGTATACGTAAAAGAAAAGTAGGTGTAAACTGTGAATGGTTTGAAATGTCGATGCTAAATACTCGGAGAAGCACGTTTCTTGTTCTCCTTCTCTCTCTGTAGTTCTGTTTTGTATCTACAACTTTAGAAATGGTTCAATACTCTCCTTATTTCCAAGATTTATTTACAGTGGGGATCTACACACGGAGACACACGATGCTTTGACGTAATTGAAATGAGAAAATCTCAACTCTTGTTCTGTTTCTGTTTCTCTGTCTGTCTCTCTGTTTCTGTTTCTGTTACTGTTACTGTGTTGCCATTTGAATAAGGAGACCTCACTAAATAACACACGTGTGAGCTCAACGTGGCTTATTTTTTTCTCCCTTCAAAACTCCAAGAGTAAACTCTCTCGTTTCGGCCATTAGACTTGAAGTTAGCCAAATAATTTACACTTAACTTGGTCTGATTAGCTTGCAATTTAAACTCGAGAGAAAAATCAAAGGGAGGGACGACGACGGAAGTGCGTGTGAAGTCAAATATTCAAAACGCTCATTTATTTCCACATGACACCAATGAATTTGATTGTAAGAATCGCAATTTAATTGTTCATCCAGTTGGAGGATGGGATAATAATGAAAAAAATACGCGGTGCTATAAAACGTGAAAGGATTTAGCCGAAAGTCAAAATCTCTCTCTGTCTGTCAATTTGTGAGGTAAAGAATTTGGGTTTATATTATCTCACGGCAGTCATATGTATATGAAATATGAAATAGTGAACTTAGAGACACACACACACGAGACCGAAAAGCAAAAGTAAAAGGTAGAAGCTCCATAAAAAAAAGGAGGTTCAACCTACCGAATCATCATAATAATAATAACTCTGATGACTCGCAAAGCAATCCTGTGACATTTGAAGAATTAATGAGAAACCATGAGTTTTATCGCCGTCGTTTTCTCTTTATAGTTTTTGTTGTGTGTTGAGCTAATGGCTATAGAAATGAAATGAGTATCTGTACAGAAATGTGTATGGTATGGGTGTACATATTTACACGGATTGGATTCATTGGATCATGCCATAGCTTTGTCGAGACGGTTCGTTCTATGTATATATTGTGTGTACAGATGAATGAGGAGAAGCCTCATCTTAAAAATAGTGTAATTCATCATCGAGGAGACAGATGAAATGCGTACATAGTAATTGCTATTCAAGTACGTAAATTATCATTATCCAGTTAAGTAGGTACATGTGTTCCCTTTGACGTGTACGAGAGTCTTACATATAATCAACTACTAACAGCTCACAAGAGATCCTCCTTCAAATTCTGATTTTTATAATTTATCATTTTTCACTACTCAACTGTCAACGTTTTCCTTTTTCCACTGTATATGTACATGCACGTATGAACCTGAACATAAGTACATGAGGCTACGCGAGTGAAAGTACGAGTAATCATATTTGAATTATATTAATAAACTCGAGCTGTACCGAGTACAAAGTACAAATTACACACTTTCAACCAACAGGAGCCAGTTCCATTTAACTCGATTTAAAATTCTCTTCGGATCAAGATTTTCAGGCAAATCCCGTGAAAAACGTAATGATTTTTTTCTTTTTTTATAGTTGAATTTATGTGGAGACGACTAACCCAATTTCAATTTCATGGCGACCTTCGCACCAGTCAGTCCAACATATACAGTGTATATAAAAAAAAACCTACAGCGAACGACACGTACTACAAATTAAAATAATATTTCAAATTACCTACACATTTCAAAGATTAATTCAAGTGACACAATAAATTAGATAAATTACGGTATTTTTTCCCCTGGAAATATCCATGGAAACTGTGTGAAGAAAAAAAATCCTGTCATTTGCTTTCTGCTCTGTCGTTCACAGACTGTGAATCACGGGGACACTGTATACAATACTGTACATGTCACAGAGAGTCCAAACGACATCCTTCAAGTCTACGGTGACGGACTTTAAGGACTGTTATTCAAGTCTTTGAGAAATAGTAAAAAAAACTCTCAGTTCTTTTTGGATGTGAGTCTTCAATTCATTTTGAGTTGCTTCAATATGATGAGCGAGACTGATTTGTTTAATGTAATCTGTCTGGAACTAAAACCGAGGCAAAAGCTAATATGACTCGCTGTGGTTTCTTTTCTGCGCGTACCTGTAAATTTTCAATGGCTCTGGTATACTTTTACACTGACCAGACCAGAGCAATTCTCCGTCTCCAGTTATATCGTATATTTACTAGTTCCATCGTCATCGTGTCCTCCTATATCTAATTCATAATAATAATAAGCACATTAGCCATAGTTGTAGTCCCCCCCTGAAATGTCCTTTTGTCATCTTAGCGGGAAATAAAAGATGTCTGTCTTGAGTCTCTCTATAAAAAATGTGTATCTCTCGAGATTTCATTGTAATCGGTGGATCGCATGGTAATTCATTGGATTGGTATGGCGAGTTTGGAATAGACAGAAGATGGGAGTTGACTATTCATTATCCTTTCAATCCCTAGCACAGTGGAAATCTTGACCGGCTCATCTGATACTCTGCAGACAGTTAAGTACACACACACACACATTACAAATTACAAACTACAAACAACAAACAACAAATGGAAAAGTTGTGGGACGGACTGTGTTTGGATTTCTCGGATTGCATGGAGTCCAAATCTTTCGAATCCAATTGAGACCATATTAAATGTAAATATTACAATTGGAAGCTAGAGGCTGGAATCCCCCCTTGAAATTCAAAGTAATTACTGCCCCAGCCATATAAATTTACTACAGATTCCATGTTCTGTCGGTCTATCGTATGGAAATACAATTATACAGAAAATCTCAATCGCAATTACAGTCATTTCTCTCTCTCTCTCTCATTATTTTGGGTTTCTTTCTTCATCTGAAATCTGAGCGCATTGACTGTGCAGGGAAAACAAATACTATCTGTATTTTGTGCATATGTGTGTCTGTGTGTATACTTTAAAGTTGAACTGTGTGTGTGTGTGGAGTGTGGAGAGAAGATTGTTTTTTATTTATTGTCATTGTACCTAAAGGATCATGATGTAAGAGAAAGAGAAAGAACAAATGAAACTTGGGGAAAAAACAAGTGAAAAACAAAGGCTTTGCCTCCCGGTTATGTGTATATAGCTTTTGGACATTGGACATGCATGAAAAATCTAGAATCTATCAAGACAATTCAAATTCAAATATCAAATAGGGATATTCTTATCGGCTATTTAAAAGCCTTCTATACAGATACAGATACGGATGGACCATTCGTTATTTGTTGTTACATACAGATACGCTGACAAATGCTTTGTGTAACTGTGCAGAGTCGAGTGCAATGTAATTTATGCTCAGCGTTTTGGAGTTTGGAGTGACTGATGCCAGTGTATGTGTAATGTGTATGTAATGTTAATGTCATTCTCATTTGAGTGATGGCATGATTGTTTTTAAATACCTACACATTTCTCTCTCTCTCTCTCTTTCCCCATCTAAATACACTGACCAATCGGCTCCCATGTGTATTGTATATTGTGTGAGTTGTGTAGTGTGTACTGTGTACTACACACTGTGTAGGTACAACTATACAGCCCCAAACTGACCGACCAACTGCCGTTATGTATTATTATAAATTCTCTTGTTCCGATCCTCATCTCAGGATTGGCTTGGCTATATTACAGACACATTATTTACTCTAACGGATATACATACTTTTGTAATGTGGTGTGTCTTCGTCTTCCGTCGACATTGAACAATCAGTTTCTTTCTGTAATTGTTACCTTTGAACAAACACGGAGATCTTCGTTCTGTCTTTCGTATCGACGTGTGTGTACTAGTAAGTGTGTGTGTGTGTGTCCTTATGTGCATAGAAAATTTCGTGAGCTGCCTATTGTAATGTGTGGTTTGTGGGGTACAACTGGTAAAATTTGTTAAAAGTAAGCAGATGTATCGTATATGTGAGAAAGGCGGGGACGAGAGAGTCTGACGATGAGATGAGTTGAAATGAGCGTATTGTTTTCCCCTGGATTACGCTCGTAAATCTGGGTAATGTCAAAGGAAATGCAATGCTTCTTTACAGTTACAAACATTTGATGGATCCTTTTTTTCTTCACCATTTCAATTTTTAAAGGAGGAAAACATGAAGTATAGTATAAGAAGGGAGAAAGAAAGTTGGAGTGTGAGAAAATTTCCATTTTGTCGATTTTCATTTTCATATTCAAATTTTAAATGAGAAATTGTAACATGGTAAACAAAAAGCTCCCGTATCAAAAGAATCAAAGCCGGATAACATTTTTTTAAAGGTTTTTTTCATGGAGATGGAGAATGGAAAACTGACTGGAGAGAGAGAATGAGATAGAATATTTTAATTTACAGCCTAACGTACGGGAATACGACTTGACTTGACACTGGTTTAATGTACTCGATGAACTTCAACTCTACAGATAATCCTTTTTTTTCTGGCCTTGACAGGATGAAGTGACTTAAGGAACCGCCGGAACGGACGTAGGGCTTCACTGCTCATTGTAAATCAGACACAAGCCTATCGTTTTTGTCAATCTTCCCTCGAAGATAACTTCAAACTCATCATCTGACTGTAAGCCGCTTGTCGGATCTCCACTTCAAGGGCTGGGCTGTCAATGCATACGGACTTTAAAAATAAAAAAAGCCTAACTGTAACTCAAGCTTCAATTTACACTCTTCCCTCCATGTTTCTTCTACTCCTCTCCCTTTCTTCAAACTCATTCCTGACATTTAACAAAATCCAGCTTGAATTACACTCAACGTCATTTACATTTCTTCCATTCCAATCACAAAATCCTATTTTTTAAATGAAAATTCCATGCACACAAACTTTTTTCTCCAAAAATTGGAGCAATTTTTATTTATTTTACTTCATTTGAGGATTCAGTTCAGTATTTTATAGAAAAAGAAGAAGAAATTAGTTATGTAATTTTTCTAAGAATGCAATAATCAAAAGGTTGGCTGAAAATGAAACAGAATCTGGTCTGGAAATTCATGGAAATCCCCTCAAAAAAGAAAAAACCAAGAACCATTTAGGAAACATGTTAATAAAACCATAAGTCTCGGATTTCCTTTACCCCGAGTAGTTTGTAGTTTACATTTTGTCATCTGATTTATGAAAGAGCACTCGACGAAAGAGAGAGAAAGAAAGAAAGAAAGAAAACACACTTTCAATGCTCATTTTTTTGGTGGTTTTGGTTTTGCGGTTTAAAAAGTAAAGCAAGGCAAAAAAAAAAAAGAGAGAATAAATGGAAAAGAGCAACAGATTGGAGGAGATCAGTTGCTGCCTCATTCATTTTTCAATACTTTATGATATCCTAAAGACAGGAAAACCACGACCACTCTTTCCAAAACTCTCCTTAGAAAGGTCTTCACCACGCCATACAACACACAACACAAAACACCATCTCAAATTACCAACTCGTAACATGTAATCTTTTCCTCCTCCACGTCTTTTTTTTTGGACTACATATAACAAAACTCTGTATCCTTTCCTAATAAAAGACACGACACACCAATAATCAGTAGCAACAGCAACAGCAACAGAAAATTTCTGTTAGAAATACACAAGGAAAAAAACTCACAATCCCAATTCTACAAATGTCAAATGTGTATTAAATGCAACTGAAAGTTTTTGTAAGAACAAACTTCCAAGTTCGTACTTTTTTATGCTCTTTGTCACCATACAAAGACACGTTTTTTTTATTCCATTCCACATTGACAAGTCTCACCTTTCCACTTCCACTCTTTCATTCATTCGAGCTTATTAAAATATTGCAATTTCCCATGGCTTTAATACTTTAGTACATACGAAATGTATGCAGAATCCAAGATTGACACAGAGAAACTTGAGCAATACTATACGAGAAAACGAAAAGGGGTTTTGAGTATTTACAGCAGAGGAGTTCACAGTCAACACGCTGATACATAAATAGTCAGCAGTGAAATTGAAGACAGCCTAATTTTCAAATAAGAAACTAAAAATACACAAAGAGCCAAAAAGGACGCCAACAATAGGAATAACAATAACAAAAGCATTGTACAATATAAAGAGCGGAAAATGATACTTTTTTCCCCTGGCTCTTTTACAGATAAAAGATACTTTTCCCTCAATGTAAAGTACAAAAGTTCAGAGTTTCTGTATATCTTATACTTACACAGTAAATGTAGCGTGTTCTTGAAGGATATGATTGAAAAATGAAACACTAATGATAGACTACTTTGAATCTTCATTCAAGCTTATTTTTAGTATCAGAGTTGGTCAAATATCCAATGGAAAAAATGAATGTTCCCATTTCCGATGTGGAGACCAGAAGAATGGATTAAGGATGTTGTCAATGAATGTTGTTCATGTAAATGTATGTAGCAAATCCACAATTACTCTCTTGTACTTGTACACATAATAAAATGATATGAAATGAGGGTTTTTAGTGTACAAAGTGTGGAGAAAAGAGTCGACTGCCGAGTAACGTGTAAGGTGTAAGTAAAGAAGCATATTTTCTCGCCGTGGTTCCCCGCAAAGCAAAAGGTGAAACCGAACACTTTTGTCTCTCTCTCTCTCTTAAACCAACCGGTCAAAAACCAACCAAACATTTGAAACACTCGGCAAACAGCAGCAGAGCATTACAGGGGCAGCCCTCTCAATTCTCAATGCAATGCAATGCCTGACACGCAACAATTCATGGAGCAAAGCACCCTAAATATATTTATTATATCAACTGGAACCACACAACATATTTCCAAGCCAGAGCAACACACTACAAATTGGTAATTTGAGAGAGAGAGAGAGAGAGAGAGAGAAAGAACGAAAGAAAGAGAAAAAAAACCTCGCCTAAAAATAAATCAACTAAAAAAGAACATCCTTGAATATCCAAAGTTTCACTTACCTTACCTCACTTAAAGGTAAATTTAATTTCTTATATATACCTGTACATTCGCAAGGGCAAAACCCCTTCAATCAATGTATGTAGTTTATTGCCACTATAAATATTTTGAAATATAATGAGAAATAATGACTTGATAATGAATCATTATAGCAAAGAGTTTTAAGAACAACTGGACTAACTATTGTATCAAAATTTATACCATACGAATGACTAATCTCATTCAATCTCAAAAAAAACTACAAATTACATTAAACGTTAATTAAACAAAAAAAAAAGATTATAAAGTAAGGAGATAGAACTATTTTTTCATGGGGAGGTTTTGATTTTTCAACATTTCCGTAAATACTTCACTTCCTCCTTTAATCCACTTCATTGGTTCTGCAAACAGAAAAATGGACACGCTATTTACTGTATACAGTTATAAGAATATTTAAACACAAAAAAAAGTGTATAAAGCATTAAGTTTGGTGTAATATGTACATAATTCATAATTTAACTTACTACCACCCCCTTCGTTGTGAGTACTAACATAATTAGTTACTTTCAGTAAAGAGTTGGCTTTATATTTTGCAGCCAACATCACATGTATGTTCTCAGCAATAGCTATTATTTGTGTTTTAGCCCAGTCACTCTTTCGTCCCTAAAAAAGGTTGTTAAATAGAATTAGAGTATGATGGCTTTTATATATAATCAAACTATATGTACACAATTACCTGGAGAGTTCCCTTCGTAGTATGACCACATTGGGCTCCGTAGTCCTTTGTGGAACGCTCCAACTGACTCTTATACCATCGATATGGATCAAGTTGTGAAGAAGCAATCAAATGGCCTTTAAATTCCTCATCTTGAGTCTCTTCCGTATATGGGGTGAAAAACAAGTAGGCTGGAACTACACATAAAATAGTTTTAAAAGTTTATTATACACATGACGACTTATAAAATCATGGAAATTACTTCAGTCTGTCACCAATAAACATAGTATACGATTACGAACCTGGAAATTCCTTTGGATCGTACACTGTAGGTGTAATTCCGTCCGACTCAGCTGTTAGTATCGGCAATTTTGATTCCATTAATGATTCTGTAG
>JAIUND010000664.1:0-58439 GCA_034699125.1 Gisinianus flammeolus
CAAGGGAGCGAACGCGGCTTCCTCGATTTTCCTTGAATTAAATAAAATGTTAAAAGTTTGTGAACCGACAGTATATAAGGACCATAAACTTTCTTGTTTTCCCCCAACTTTTGTTGCCATTCGCAAATGCTTGTTCATGAGACTGCCCTTGAAATTACACACACAAAAGTACTATAGTTAAAAAAAGAGAATAAATATGCACAATAGGAACTTGGAGACGGAGTTCTAAAGTCATAGGTCATACCAGGTTGTTGTCATTGAAATGAGTTTAATTGAAAAAAAATAACATTAGAGCAATGTTAGAGTAAAAACTAAACATTTTGTATTTATCTTCTAGCCAGAGAGGATAGCCTGGCTATACGATAGCCAATTGATTTTCTATTCAGGAGGAAAATTAACAGTAAATATAATATATTATATTGGCTCAAGAGACTATATGAGGGAAAAAATAAAATCATGGCAGCAGTCTACAACAAAAATAAGTGTACTTGTCCATATATAGATATTGATTACAGATGACAGATTACAATTGAATAAAATAATTACTACATATTGTTTTAATTTTTGTTAGGATGGTTTTGGTGTCAGGATAAAATGTTTAGGAATTAACACTTCATGTGCATTCATAAAGATTAAAAAAACCCATAAGGAAAATTGACAGCTACAGATAGATATATATATATATGTACCAATCTACTCGTATACATATACATACTAAAGTTTCAAATATGTTAGTTTAATTACACATGCAAATGTTTTGATGATTTGAAGAGTATATTATATGCTTTCAGTTCAAGGTGGTTCAAACGGCAACTTGTGCTTTTATCATCAAAATAATAATTATTTATTTACATGTGTATTTAAGAATTTCTATATTCACACTGATGTTGAAGCTGAATTTGAAACTGAATGAGAATAAACTGCAGAAATTCTCATTAAGCATAATACGTGTGTGTGAGGCTCATAAAAAGAGATAATATATACGTTTTGGAATTTCTCTGCAATTCCTAATAAATTACACATGAATTATGACTGTGTTTATCGTTTTTCTCAGTTCATGTTTTATCAGTATAGAAATATTAAGAAAAACGTTGTCTTGTTGTTAATAAATACCACAGAGTCATTCAATTTGAACAACAAAAGTCGTTGTGTCAACGACGAGCAAGAATAACACAAAACTTTCCGAGTCCTAAGTCCGAAGAAATAAATCACTAAGAAATAACTCGAAAAAATTGCTGTTCCCGACTTTTTTTTGCCATTTTTATTTTGATTTCGAGTATGAATGTACTAGTGAAATAATTTTATGTACCCCTCAAACTTTGAGGCTCAAAACACTCAACGAAAATATGGCTATCAAATATATTACAACTCATGCTAAAATTGTACACAGTTTAAAAGGGGTGAATGGAAGTTAAATTGATAAGCGATAAAGAAACTTTGTGTTTTTACACACAAGTGTGTGTTGGGGTATTGAGGAATGCATTTAGGCTGATTTAGGTAATCCATAAGTAAAAATGGAAAGTACATACTTATGTAAATTGTATACATAATTTGTGTAAGATACGCCACGACGAAGAAAATCTATCAAACTAAATATAACCTTTCGGCTTTATTTTCCTTCCATGTAACTAATTTGATGATAATTAAATATGCATTTTTAAAAAGACAGCTGTACATTGAACTTTGTGATTTGTATTTGCATATTTCAAAGTCAGAGATTTCTACAAGTTCTTATACGTGTCTATATTCTCTAAACAATTTGTCAAAAGTCACAAAGTCTTCTAAATCTTATCGCCGATATAGTACCTGCTCCGGCTTTGCTGGACATTGCAATGATATAGAAGTTGAGAGCTCCACATTGATTAGAAATCAGTATACTCTCTCCTTTTAGTTTTAGGTTTTTACACGTTTACACGTTTCTCCAATATACAGAGTCTGTATACGTTGATATAAATAACCCTCAACTTGTAAAATATACGATAAGGCGAACTGAAAAAAAGGTCGGAATGCTTTCATCTTCATTTGACAGTAAAAGCCGGTATTATGGTATTATTAATAATTATGAATCCTCCCCGAGATTGACATTTTATAGTGGGTACTAATTGAATTAGCTGATTACTCTTGAAAAATACTCAATGAGTGCAGTTTGAAATGGAGTCCATTTAATAGACAATGTGAAGATATATAGACAAAGTGTGATAGACGGACATGGACGTAAATGTGGGCTGTACTCAGCCATACATATATATACTTCAGTTGACACATTTAATACCAGGGCATGTGTGTGGATAGCTGATATAAACGGCGTGTGTAAAAATTTGCCGTCGCAGCAAATAAAATAATAAAAGACATTTGAAGAACTTTTTTTTTGCAATTATGTAAAATTAGTTCGACAAAATCATGATTGGCGTTTAATTGTAAGTTTTTTTTTCAACTCGACAATTTACTGAGTACATACGATTTTAATGGTTTTTCATTAAGAAACTTTCATACCAATTTCTTTTCTTTTAGAAAAAGTCTGACAAGCGCGAGTTGTTTCCTATTTGATGGAAATGTCTTCGAGATTTTGGGAAGAGAAAAACAGGACGATTGCGATCAGTAGAATGAAAATATCCATGATTTTTTGTTGGTGGACAAAGACTAATTTGAGATGTATATTTTCCAGGATAGTGTCGACGCTGATTTTGATAATCATTTGCTTTCAATTCGCACCAAGTCTCTCTTTCCAGCCATTGTTTGTAAAGTTGTGTAACAAAAGGAGTGTACAGTGTTTGTAATACATCATCATCGTCTTGATTAGCCATTGGGGAAGTGAAATTAATCCTGTTTCGAAAGAAATAACAACAAACAACGATTCTTTATGAATA
This sequence comes from Gisinianus flammeolus, assembly GCA_034699125.1. Classification (NCBI taxonomy): domain Eukaryota; kingdom Metazoa; phylum Arthropoda; class Collembola; order Symphypleona; family Katiannidae; genus Gisinianus; species Gisinianus flammeolus. Next base: position 2,868 of record JAIUND010000664.1, read on the forward strand.
ACGGCGAACGTATATGTTACACGCGAGATAATGTTAAATGGAAACTTACTGTTACGTCCGATTATTCAGTATTTCAGTGTAAAGTCAAGTTATATAGCATGTGATTTCATTTAGGGTAAAGTTACGCAATGTATGGAAAAAAATAGTACCGCAGTAACTAATAACATGAGTAATGATAAGAATGATCATTAGTAACTTACTATATACTTATATACAGTGGGCAGGGACAAGAAATGGGAAAATTACTAAACTGCAAAAAAAAATTACAAAATAAAGAGATAAGACACAAAAAGACAACATAAAGAAAACGGAAAAAAAAATTGGAGCGATTTTTTATTCCGGCAAAAAAAAAAGTAAACATTGTACGAGATTAAGGCGAAAATTGTTGTTTTGACAACAGAAAAACTTTTACCTTGGATTTATTCGCTTTTGCGTTATTATTATTATTATTATATTTACTATGATGTATAGGTATTTATATATTACTTATAATATATATATATGTATGTATATATATGTATATATTTACAATGTGTACTCATAAATTATGTATAATATATATATATTTCTCTTCATGCTTTCGGACTTAGCGTACGAATTAGCTTTGCGTTTTCCTCTCGCATTTCAGATAGTTGCCTTGATAGCTGAGACACTTGCATTTCCAAAGCTGCAATTCTTTTTTCTTTAGTCTGGAGAATTCCACTTAGACGTTCATTGTCCGTCTTTAGATGCTATTTTGTAAACGAATAATTATTTAAAAAATTTGAACGTGATGTACCAGTAAATCGTAATTTGTTTTTTAAGATTCTATAGTATATATTTACTTACACATCCACCACCACCACCACCTTCTTCTCGGTTAACTCGCACATCACCACTATTATTTGCTTCATCGTCCGCATCCAGATCAGACTCACTTTTCCCTTGCTGCTTGTTTGACGTGATAACGACGACTTTCTCTTCGGGTTGTTCTCCAACAATACTGGCGGCTTTTGGAATTGTAGGCGGTATCGAGTTCTCATTATTCTCATCTTCACCTGTGCTCCCACCCGTTGACTATACATCCGGAAATGACACAAGAAGAGAATAGCTAAGCGTTATCCACAAGAGCAAAATCTGCAGTACCTACACTTTTAGCACATACAAATACACTTTTTGTTGTTTTTGTTTAATTACCTCAGTTGATGGTAGATGCATAACGCCAGTGCTGCGCCTTTTTTCGCGAAGTTTTCTCCTGTCTCGTACACCTTTGTTGCTTTTCCCAGGATGTGCTCCTCTATGTATACAGGCATATATGGAGATACAATGTACATTTATTAGTATTATAATGTGTATTCTACGAAACTGTTAATAGGCACGTTGGTATGATGATTATAGATTGCAGTTTATTTCAAGTAAATATCACACCTAGCGACAGTTCTTTTGTCCTTATTTAATCCTCTGCATAGGGGTTTTGGACTGCAATCATTATTTTGCTCCACCAAAACTACATTTGTTTGCTCGTATTTTGGAATGTTTGCATCACCACCAACACTGTCAATTTCTTCCCCTGAAAAGTTTAAGAAACAAGTTTGGATGACTATATCTTATAATTTACATGTAGAATATTTGTTCGTTGTTTCACAAATTCAAAATACATATTAAGCAATTGTGTTGGTAAAATGTGAGAGTTCCAGGTCATGGCTTTTATAATTATGATGGAAATTAATGCAAAAAAGTATATTTAAGTATTTTTTTCATACGACAGAAAGAAATACATATACTTAAGCAACTAATATCATATACAAATCCCATAATGTCTCCATTTTATGAGATTACTGCTTGGATTATAGAAGTAACAGAGTATACACACAGACTGATAGAAATAGGAAATTCAGATATCGTCTCTTAAACATGACCTCGTACTACCGCAATTTTTATAAAACCAACTTTGACTCTGTATAAATTAAAAATGTTATAGTTTTACATGTATATTACGTACGGTTATTTATTGCCGATTCACCTCTGAGGAATGTGTTAACGGTCCGATTTGCTCGGGCTGAACGAACTTTAGCACGTCTTGAAGCCTAAAAGAAAAAGTTATTTAAAGAACGTGTCATTGGTCAGAGCTACTATTATTATAGTTGATACATTCAATGTTGATGAAGGTGAAAAAATAAGATAAATATAAAATATATAATTAAAAAACGAACCATTGCAAAGTCATGCTCCACATCATGATCCTCCTGAGAAACTGATGATGAGGCCATTATATGCCTTTATTATTTTCCGATGATCTGAACCTATATATAAATAAACACAATTCACAGCACCTTTTATTTAGTAAAGAAGAATATAATATATTTAATAATTATGATACTTGTTTCATTTGTACATACTTTGAAAAAATTCAAAGCTTGAAAGGGAATATCCGTACTATTCCATTTCAAATTTCTTTCAAGAATCTTTGTACTTGTGTTATCATTGAATATACATCAAATCAAATGTTTACACCATTAAACATTGGACATGACACAATTTGTAACGTTGAAATAAACTACATGTCAAAATTACCAATTCAGAATATTTGATATTCTAAGGGAGCTCGTAGATTTTTTCGAGATCTTGATGATTCTTTGATGTCAACTTTTATTAATAAATCACAAAGAATTATCTTGACGTAATTCACACTTTACACTCAAAACAGACGCGTTTACAACAGAGGTAAAACAAAGAATTTTGGTCAAAAAATTGTAATAATTTGATTAGTTTAATACGGGAACATCCATTTTCTGTCAGTGGATTTCAAAAACTGGCGCGTCCAAGCAATTTTCAAATGTAAATAATCGAAGGTCTCTTTTCTCCGTGGGTATCAGAACATTCAAAGGCTATAGGAAATAGGAGTCAAAGCAGAATTTATTTATTATAATCATAACGAAATTAATGGCCTCTTTTCAAGTACATTTTGAATGCGAATTTTGTTGTTCGTAATTTACCAACACACACAAAACTTTAGTGAAAGCTTCATAAGGTTCTGTAGTGAAAGCCAAGAGAAAGCCATTGTTTTCAAAAGATGGATAATTAAATTAACACTATACAATTATGCAAATACTAATATAAATAAACTTGTTAAAATTCGAACAACCATAATAGCAAATCTTTACAAATGCAAATGACATTATCGGAAATTACTGTCGGGACTTTTAGACTTAAGAGAGTAATGAACTCGCTAATACGCATACATTCCTTCTTTTCACATGTACATATTTTTATAAAAACTGTTAAATAAGTTGAATTGAAGGAGTTTAATTGAATTTTTGTAATTGAAGTTCAAACTTTGAGTCTATATTGACTATATATCTCTCTGATTATCCATATGTGTAGTCCAATACTTCAAATACAAGGAATATAGGAATTTGCGGAATATTCTGTGTCTGGTGGGATTTAAGCGAGCCTTACCAATAATTAAGTTTAGCATAAAATACTCTGACATACATATATTTATTGTACTGTCAATGTGCTTGCTTTGTATTTTACTCGTTTTTCTTTCGCCGAGGAAAGCGCGCGGGCAGAAAAGGTAATCATAACTGATGAGTGATTTGTGACTCACAAATTAAACTTGCAAACTTGCATTAACTCCTCAAGCCCCTCTTTATATTCTCGCTTACAATTATTCAGTCTTAGCTCGAGTATACTATATAGTCACACGAGGGATATGAGATCATGTACAAAAATTCAAATGCCCTTACGATTTAAATATATACTCAACAAAAAACCACCAAAATCTATTGAAAGTTTAGTCTTTTCCGTATATGAAATTCCCTTCTGCTCTTTCCTTTTAAAACATGTGAAAGAATATCACAAGAATGAGAGAGGACTGAAAAATACCAAAGAGCCGAGAATTCCTCAACACACGTAATCATCTAATTTACATTTCTTGATTCATAATTCAATGTCTTCATTCCGCGTTTTATATGTACAATAAATAATAATTAATCCAGGCTATACACAGAAGAGACAGCTATCTTTTTTATTTGGTGTTTCTTTTAATTTGAAACATAATATGCGAGAACTGGTTAACTATTCCATCAAACCTTAAAATGATAGCCGCGGTTGTGCTCATACTGTATAGGTCCTATACTATAGGATTTGTATTTAGTAGGTATACACCTTACCTATATACTAAACACAAGAAAAAAAACATTCCTTCTAGCCATTTTGAGATTTACAAAACGGAACTGTCATGCTGAGATGCGAGAGGAACCAAAACCGCATTGTTTCAACCAAAAAAGTAATAAGTTATAAAGACTTTGGCTTCAAACTTCAATGTATGACATTTGAAATACTTGTTATCTCACTCCAAGAATCTCTTGTTATCCACTGAACGAACATATAAGTACACATTTTGTTGTTGCTAACTATTATTGTCACAATCTTAAATTCATCTCCCCTATACATATGCATATATGAACTACTTACACTTTAAAATCCCCTTTTTTCAATCATTTTTTATTATGCATGCGGGAATGAAAATACAGATATAGTGTCGAACTTTCACCACTTGCAATTATTACATTTTAGTTTAATCAAATTTCTTTTCAAGTTAAATACATATCATAATATAAGCCTTATTAGCTATACATCCTAATTACTTTTTTTTGTGGTACAAACAACGTAATATTTACAGCATAAAATATTTTTATATATTATACATTCTGATGGCTAAATGATGTATAAACAGTTTTTACATTTTGTCATATTTACTCCTCAACGATTTTCTCTTTCCTTTACGTATTTGTATTTTTTTTCTTGGAGTTTATACATCTGTGTATATTTATATATATACACTTACATAGCTGCGAAGAAATTTAAAAAATATTATTGTTTTTCCAACTCGTTTCACTATATATATATATCATCGCTCTAATATTACTAATAAAGACAAGGTAGGCAATTACTACTATATATATGTATATACACAAACTTTTGATATCATAAAATTGTGCTCATTTTAACATCACAAAATGCATTTACAATTATAGTCGGAACTTGAATGCTATATTATATGTTTATGGTTTACTTTTTTATTTTGCTTCTCCTTTTTTGTTCTCCCCGTGTATTACATGGATATGTACATGTATTAACATAACATACAATAAATATAATTAGTTTATTATTTCTGTATAACTTTCAGCGCAAATTAAAGTGAGTCGTCGATTCTCTATACAGATAAGAAATACAAGAAGCAAAAAAAAACTGCAAACAACTCGCAACTCGCGGTAACCATTTTTACTTTAATTTTTGCGATCACCGGCTTTCACTCGTTGTATTCTTTTACTGTTCAAACTGGGAGAAATATTACATATATTAAAATTCAATGCTAAATCATACATATTGTTATATATCGAGAGGAAATTGAGCTTGTCAGTTTTAGGTTTTAGTACAATACAACAATACATACACGACAATATTATTATGACACTATATGTAGAAATAATTCAAGTTCTGAATAGTGAATAGTATTTAACTTACTATACTTTATATCCGTGTTATAATAAATACTATATTTATTTTCTTGATCCAAAGTACATTACTTAAATAGTTCTGGCTAGCAAAACTGAATCTGATAAAAAAAAAAGTGTAAGTATTCCTTTGAAGCTCATTATATTCATAGTAGTTATAATAAAATGGATTGTTAAGAATACATATTGCACAACCACATACCGAGAAATAGAGTTTGGTCCTCCTGGAGAGAGAGAGAGAGAGAGAGAGAGAGAGAGAGAGAGAGAGAGAGAGAGAGAGGGGGTCAAAGAATTTCCAATTCTCTCGTTTCCCCTCCTCCTTGTGTTATAATTTATAATATCTAATTGCATATTTATGTTGTGAAGTTATGTATCTACAATGTGTAATGATAATTTGTTTATACAATACAATCGTTTGATTACACTATTAGGCATATGTGTGTGGTATATAGTTTTGTGTTCAAAATCAAAATCACCTTCCCATTCCTAATAAATCATAATAAATTGAGTAGACGAGATTGAATGGAAGGAATAAAACATTATTGGGATGAGGGAATGAGAGTTATGTAGACAAAATATTATATCATTATTCCAATTTATAATATATGTAGAGATTATTAGTGTATAGATGAGATATGGATATATATTGATAGATTGGGAATCAAATCTCAATGGGAGGTGGTGGAGAAGGTTCGTCTTCTTTGTCTCGGTATTGAATTTCTGTACGTATTTTGTTTGAATAATTTGGAAAATAAACCTTGCGAGTGGAAACGGCAACCGGGAGGGAGATAGTACGCATAATGGAGATTCCAACGACCCGTCTTCAAATTCGGACAGATTATCATGTGTCGATGGTGATATGAACTTCCACCTCCATTATAATAATCCGACATTTCGTAATCCTCTGCTCCTTTAAAGACAACCGAAAAAGGAAGAAAACACGAAAACATGAGACAATGACAAAAAAAATAATAATTACAGTAAAAAAAACTTTTGTTTTTCCAACGAAAAAAAAGGACACACGCATACACGCACACAACGAAATCCAAAAACAATCGAGCTTTTGTTATTCGTTATAGATTCAACATGGATAAGAAAAGTCTCATGAGAACATATTATTATATTAATAGGTTTATGTAGAATTATATATAGACAATTCTAAATACAGATAATCTCTCTACACACACACCCTTTGTATAACACAGTCTTTGATCTTATTTGTGGTGTATATGGCTTACAGAAATTGCAAGTTCAGCCTCTTCACTTTACATTTGTGCCTATATGTACACACAAAAATATTATAAGAAAAAAAATTCGTACGACGACGACGATTAATAGATTTAGATTCACACTTTTGTGTGTGTGTGTGTGCGTGTGCGTGTGTGTGTATTACTGTGTATACATGGCAAGCCCAAATACATTGACTATAAATCCACACTACATTCTACAATCTACACGGTCACGATTAATATTCTACATCGTATAAGGATGATGACAAAAAAATATGTTTCTTTCTCTTTTCAAGTTCAAGATTTGCCTGTTGATACAAATTTGAGACAGGAAATTAAGCTCATTCACGCTTTATCATTCTTCCTAAAACGGTATGAAACATATCATATATTCATTGTTACTCTCGTCACTCTTGTATCTGTGTCCAAGAATACAGTAAGAGTATATATTATGTGAGCACACAATGTTTATTGTTATACTATATAGGGATATAAATCCCCCACGTGTTTGCCCAAATAATATTTACACCTCCACTGTTTAGAGTGTATTTATAGAGTATTTAGTTTAGTGTATGTGGGTACGCTAAATTATGGTTTGTTAACACAATAATATGTTCACTGGTACACGATACACGATACACAAAACATAAAACATGGGTGATCATAGGTCATATGTATATTGTAGACTGTAGACAGAAACAGAAGTTTGTGACTCCACTCATAATAACGAATAACCGAATAACATCATATGTGACTGTAATGAAATTTCTTGATAGATAAAAGAAAATAAAGAATGATTACAATAAATAGGTACAATAAATGATAATGATAGTGCTTATTACCATGGACAGTAATCGTGAAGGTGCATCGTCCTTTATTTCCCTCTGCATCCCCAGCAATGAAACTGATATGATGTTGCCCTCTGGAAAGTAAATGTCCTGGTGAATGACTCTGCTGGACATAATGCAGTTTCACATTGTCACTAAACTTGGGCTCGGACCACCAAACCTCGCGTGAATTTTCTCCTGGACTCAGTCGGATCTCAAAAGATGTGGGGCATCCTTGGACTCTTGGAGCTTCACGATCTATTATCATTATCCACAAATTACAAATGACGTCCCATCATAATAATGATAATGTAAATACACACACACACACACACATTTATTTTTAAACCCGGCTTGAGATTTTCTCCCTAAGCTTCTTCATTCGTAATTTGTAATTCATACGTATATTTCGTGTCCGCATGTCGCTCGTTGGCAAGTGATAGAAATTATTTTTAGGTTGATAATGAAATGTCCATATTGTAGTACAAGAATAGATAGAAAATATATGGAATTATGCGCAGAAATGACTTTTCTCTCTGTGGTTGTATACATTAACACTTCAAATGGGGCATAAAAATGAGGAAAGCGTGTGAAAACATAAAGCTATACAGCTGCCCAGTAAATCTTGAGCATATCTATAGACAGTTATAGTCCATTATGGTGGTTCCTCTCACTCATTGTCAGTTTGTCTCACAGTAGCTCCTTTAACGACTCTCCTCCACAACGACTTTCACCAAACTTACTAAATTCATTCATACATGCTCACTATTGCTTACCTCGTACAAAGATCTTGAAGGTGCAAGTCGCCGTATCATTTGATAAAGGACTTCGAGCCGTGAATACGATTTGAGTGGAACCAGCCGAAACTTCCCACTCGAGATTCTTTGCCCAGGGAGGCTCAGCTTCTACATATCTATACCAGTCCATGTTGGCTTGAGGTTGTGGGATCTTGACATAGGCAGAGGACTGTCCAGGTTGAAGATCCACTGTCACATCGGAAGAACAGTGAATGTATGGTCGGGGAGTTGGTGGGAGTCGAATACAAATGGGATTATCCTCTGGGAACCATCGGAAACCCTTGGAACAAGTTCGAATCCGACCATTTTTAGGATAGAAACCAGGTGAGCAGAGAACTAAACATTGAGTATTCAATGGTACCGAGTCAGAGAGACATGAGTCGGGGTAGAGGGATCCTTCTTTCGGAGCCATTAATTTGGTACAAGTGGAGGAAATACATGGAGACTTGACGAAATTATCGGGTGGTGACCAATTTCCATTATCTAAACATTGAATACGACCAATCCGTCCAAAACCAAGATCATGTGGTGGTTTGAGAATGAAACCCATCTCACATCTTAATTTGCATTTAGTCCCACCACCAATGGGTTTGTCCAACAAATTGTTAGAATTCAATGGAATTCCATCCGGTCCAAAACAATCCCAGTTTGAATGTGGAAGAGCAGGTGGCTCATCACAAAATGAAGCTAAATTTGACAATTACAAGACAATAGACGAGACAAATTATATTAGAGACAACAATGATGATGATGATGATATTCAACGATTGTGATCAGTTTTTGCAGAGACAGTGAGAGAGAGAGAGAGAAAGAAAGAGAGACAGATAGAGAAAGTAACAACGGAAGCGGGGATTTTTGATTCTACTTCATGATGTGTACAATGATACAAATAAAATGGATATTTTATTCATGTCTTTCAATTTCAATATACTGAGAATAAAGAAGAAAAGGTATAAGTAGTTATATATATCGGGTTGACAAATTATGACAGAATGATTAGAATATTCAAAGAGTAAAGAGTTCAAAGAGTGTCCAATGAGAAGAGTTGACTGAGCAGATTCTACAATGAAGATGATAATAAAAAAGGTTTATTTCTAAGTACATAATGGTAGAGATTTGTACAGCCACCTTTGCAACTCCTCTTGTCTTCATCCAGTGTGAATCCTTCCTTGCATTTACAAAAATGACCCCCAACAAAGTTTACACAATAATGGTCGCACCCTCCATTATTTTGATCACACTCGTTCGTATCGATGCACGCTGTCTCATTCAAAAGCTCGAACCCGTTCCGACATGAACAGAAACGAAATGAGCCCTCAACCGAGCAGATATGAGCACAACCCCCATTGTCCACCGAACAATCTTCATGCTCCACACAAATTTGCAAATTTTCACTGTTAAATCATATATATATACAAAAAATAAATAAAAATTCATATCCATTTCATTCCTTACTATACGATACGATACTGTATTTAGGTACAACTTCATATATGTATTTAGAAGTACATATACATAGTTCCAACTTCCAAGTTTAGACTTGTACATTTGACATTATAGGGTGGAAATTTAAAGGAATATATATAGTACTGTTGAGCAGATCCTGGAGGACAATCGACAATGGCAGGCGGTAGCAGAGTGGGTTCTGGCAACTCGACGAGATTCTCAGGAGCCGCTGGGACTTCCGCAATCGGTTCATTCTGATCCGAAAGACACGTTTTGTAATCTTTCGTGGACAAAATGAGTCCTTTGGGACAGGCACAAAATGCATTGCCAAATGTATTGAGACACATGTGGCTACAACCAAAATTATTTTGTGTCAAACACTCGTCCACGTCTTCACACGAATGCTATATAAACGTGTCCATTTTTCCGGACAGGACAAGGCCCCAACCAAATAGATACAGACTAGATTAGCTTCTTAGTTAATACACCAACAAAAATAGGTATGTATAGCATAACAATATGTGTATGTATATGTAATGTAACTATAACACACTCAAATGAGCACAAACACACACACAGACAAACACTCTTTTTTTTTTTTACTTTTTACTAACATTAACAGCTTGAAGTAGTCCTCGTAGGGTGATTCACGACTAAAACACAGTCCGTTTTTATAGTTTCTTCGTCTCCCCTATTTGGTTTGACTGACAATGAGTAGTAAAGTACTCCTCAATGAGATGCTCATAAAAATCCTCGAGTGGAGAGCGCCTTTAACTTCCTAATAAAACTGTCACAGATTATTGGCAAAAGTCGAGGTGAAAGTCAAACTTCAAACTCTCTCTTCTTCTACCTATTACATATGTATATACGATACATATACGATACATACAATCTCGTTGTTTGTTTAACAAGGAAAAAGAGAATAAGAGCGAACAAAGTCATGGAATGGCCGGATAATGGAGAATAGAGAATCATCTAATGAAGGACTTTAAACATTAACTCCAAATTCCTATCAAAACGTGAACTTACTTACTTTTGTTCAATGGGAAATGGAGTAAATAACATTATGTGCTCATTGTACTCATTGTATAATTGTACATACATTAAGAATGACACACATTCTCCATCCATGTTCATTGTCTATAAAGTCCTATGCTATCTAAATCTAAATTCACATCTCCCCATTAAAATTCACACTTGAGACTGGAGTGAGAGAGATCTCAAAGGTCTCTTTGAATTTATTGAAACAAGAATTTCTCTCTCTCTCAATGTTCCTTCTATATACACCAAGCTATTCTACATGTTCAACTTACTCCATTTCCAAAATATCGCTCATGATCATCTCAACCCCACTTTTTAGCTTTTTACCAGTAACAAGTAAAAAAAAAAAAAGTGGTGTGTTCGCATTTAATGTGTGTTTATAAGGACAAATTTTCTGTAATAATGAAATGACAGTTTTGTAGATATTATATATATGTATTGTTTTTTTACTTTGTCTGCAGAGAGTCTCGTCCCCGTGATTCGTCCACAGCTACAAATATACGAGCCTGGAACGTTCTCACAAGCATCTTGACATGGACCATGACCATTCCGAAGAAGACATTCGTTCCGATCTATACAATTCTTTTGATCCGGCCCCACTTGAAATCCTGGAGGACAACTACATTGAAAATTCCCTAAGTCAAGTGCAAAAATATAGACTATGATTTACTTTTTGCCATTATAACACACGCTAATAAAGTTTGAATTGAATTGAATTTTAATTCGAGTCGAGTGGATTTAATCATCAGCACAAAATTAATGTGTCACAAAATGTTTGTTTGAAAAAAAAAAAAATATATATATATATATGTAAGTACCTGGTTTATTGAAACAAATCCCACTGCAGCCTCCATTATCAGAAAGACATTCATTCACGTCCACACATGAACCATTTGTGGCCATTTCATAACCCGCGTAGCAAGAACAAGTCACTTTGGAATTTCTCGCTCCTTCCGAATCCACTGTACAGATTTGATCACACTTTCTACACTCGGTCTCATCTCCAGTACCTGCAAAGACGTACATATACAACATAGCATAACACTCAGCATATCAAACACTGAAAATAGTTAAAAATAGAGAATCAACGTCAACCAACTTGGGAACTTTTTGTACGATATGTTTGGCCTTTTTTATTGAAGGGAATCTGATAAATGTATATGATACATGTAAAATGGTGTGGATAAATCGCAATAACTGACAAGGCAAGTTGAAGGCTTCAACTACCGTTTCTATACAAGTGATTTCAGGGTTTCAAATTCTCATCCAGACAAAACAGATGATCGAGCGCTTATTTATCTTTTCAAGATGAATGTAAGCATAAAGAAATCCTGAAATCTATACAAGTAAAACAAGCCTTCAATGTTTCCTTAGTTTTCATACCATGTAATTTACACCTGATTAATCATGTCTCTAGAGATTTTAACTTGTGCTCTTTTGTCATAATTCATAACTCAACGGGACTGTAATTTCCAGCTCAACAGTTCATTTCCTTTAGAAATAAAATCTCGTCGTCCGTATATAAAAGGAGCAAGATTTATAAATAAACTCTACCTGAATCATATATATATTCACACAAAAAAATTCATGTGAAATGTGAACACTAATTTCAAATTGACAGACTATAACTAATATACTGATAAAAATACAATTTCTTTACAGCTCCTACGACTTCCGACTAGTCGTAAATCGTAAACTGTGAATTTAACTGTTTTTCAACTTTCTTCAGTTTGTAATAGTTTTTAGTATCTGTGGAAAGTAGCAGACTTTGAATCATTTTTTTTTGTTTTTTTTAATAATAATGGAAGAGCACAATGTGGCGACTGAAACAGAGATTTTTCATCGAAGGGAAAAGTGTTACATAAATGTACATTAATTGTCTTACCTTTGGAGAGGCAGACGGGTTTTGGTCCTACCCATTTATTTCTGGAGCAGAACATTCGATCTGCCGACTCGGGTGGGAATTCATAGCCTTCATCACATTCATACAAAGCCATTGCATAGCGACTTCGTGGTTGAACTACCTTCCGCCGTCTGTAAAATACGGATAGAGAACAACCATCACCACCACATTATACATTTACTTTCATTGCATCGAAAAGGAATCATTATTTCCATTCTCTCCTCTTGTATGATGGCTGATGGCCCATTAAGATCCACCAAGAGGGAGAGAGAGAGACTCGCTCCATTCTCATTTAATTTATTCCGCAAACGTACAGAGAAACCTCTATAATAATATGAAAATAAATGATGCAACAAGGAAAACGTACGTGCCTTCAACAAGTTGTCTCTCTCTCTCTTTCTCTTACCCGACAACTCTCATTCTCAGTACACATATGCAAGGTCAGTGTGCAATGACGATAGAGAATATAAAAACAACCTCAACACTCCCAAATGTCATGCTCAACGTAGACTCAACTAACGTCAGAGCTAGTGATTATTTTGGCACTAATGAGCCCCATTGCATTCTCCCAATTTCACTGTCAATGTCATTTAGTCACCAGCATTTCGTTTATTTTAATTTTATGATTCGTTCCTCGTGCATACAAATTACATATGTCCCTGCGTGAACGCATTTTCATGTATACTTATGTATCGTATTTATGGTAAGCATTGAAATGTTTGAATGAAAATTGTGTATCGTATAATTACCTTGTATATTTTGTTATGTGACCATTGGACACGGGTGGACCGGGAACTCCCCGACCTCCCCTTTTGAGACAGGTCGAGTCAAACTTGGAGAAATCCAAACGGAAATGACGAAGGAACTTGAGAAGACGACTGTTTTTAGACTCTTCATTGCTGGAACTCAGTTCGGATGATACAGATGATAGACGTTCATGGCTTTGACCATTTTGACCTCGTTTACCACCATTATTATGTCGATGTTTAGGTCGCAGTGCATTAAACACTGGAATTTCATTCTCAGCCGTTGTACTCTCCTCTATATATATAAAAAATCAGAAAAAAAGTGAAAGATATACCGGTATTTTACATTTTATTTTATTGGATTATCATCAGAGATTCTACAGTCTACAGTTCTACAGGATCAGCAGCAGTTACAATCATTACAGAGAACCAGAATAAGGATGATTGACGGCGGACTTGACTGAGGAAAGAAAAAAAGGTCTGGATTCCTTTGGAAATATCTTATGTATAGAATGTGGGCAGAGTTTGTATCCTGATACACCACAAGGACAACGTTATTGACGAAAGGAAAAGAACAAAAACCAATGGGGGAAAGGATCGGATGGAGCGATAGAGTGATGATAAGAATCTCAGAGTTTTTCTCTGTGGGACTTGTTGTTTTGACTGTTGAGCGGTAGATCTCTGATGGCTTACACGCAACAAAATGAGATGGATTGACCCCACCCGTCGAATTAAGACAAGTTGAGATGAATTGAAAAATTAAGACACGTTCTACACGACTCGAATTTGTTCCTCTCTCTCTCTCTCTCTCTATTTCTTTCTCACCTCACCTCACAGACCATAAAGAAACAAACACAAAAAAATAGGTGTACTAAAGAATTTGTCCAATTTGCAGACTTTAAAGTTCCTGACTAAATTATCTGTAAATTGACAAAATATATACCTACTCAGTTTCACTTGTACTCATGTATTTCTTCTCCTACATTTAAGTGCACATGAACATAATTTTGGTACACCTATACATATAGTGAGAAGAATAAGTACAGATACAATTTATATGGTATATCGAGACGGTCTACAGTTGTGGGTATAATAATAGAAAATATTACATCAGATGACACAATCTGGTCTCAAACTGAGTAGAATGTAATAAGATGGGTAACATGAGTAAAGGTTTGTATTCATTATTACTTTTCCTTTTACTGCAACCGGGAGTAGGATATGGAAGACTGAATAGAGTGAAAAGAGCACAGAAGTCAGATAGAGAGACGACAGAGAGAGAGAGAGAAGCTGTGATAAAATTTCAATGTTTTGACATTCTGAATGGCATAAGACACGATGTATATTCTATACTATGTACTACTATTACCGACAGACACATGTATAAATATATCGTGCACACAACTCCCAAGTCTATTATTCATCATGTATTTTCGAGGGTAATGGGTTGGAAAGTCATCCTAGGTCAGGAGAGAGATCATCTACTACTCTCTCCCGCTGGGTTTTTCATCATTTTATTGTCGATCTATCGTGGGATGGAATATTATGAAATGAAATGGAATCGTTGCGCCTTCCCATTTTTCAGTTATCTGAAACTTTTCCTCTCTCTCTTTCTCTCTTTCTCTCTGTCTGTCTGTCTCATAATGCACCAACTGACTCGACTTTTCGACTCCTCACACAGCTTCCAATTCCAACAGATATTTCATTTTATTTCATTTCAAATGTGATATTGTGGGAATTATTACTATGTACCACTATCACTATCACTATTCTATTACTGGTGCTGGTAAGTACAATAATGGTGCCTCTACAATATTTACATTGTGCTCTACCATCCACATCCACAACCGCATTCTTCTGGGAGCTTTAGAATTTGGAAGCATATATAATAAAGTTTTAAATCTACAGATGGAAATACAAAATACATAAATATAAAGGATTTATCTGTATATAGTTATATTTTACTCCGATTTAATTTCCTCCATAAACATGCACAGAATGGTTTTCTCACTGTTTAAAATCCATTCTGCTGGTTGATATCATGATCATGGACGCACTTAAACATCTCCTGCTATTCTACAGAAACTACCCGCAGAACAGTCGCATATCTTATTAAATGATATGACGTTGATTGTAATTGTAATGTGTTCACATATTTAACAAGACTGGACGCAGTTTTCTAAAATTACGAAAATGCTCCAGTAGAATCTCGCCCTCTCTTCCATACACACACACACACACACGCACTTATTTTCATTGGATTGAATCTGAAAGCTTGTACATGTATTCTGGATCTGTGGATGGATGGTCAGACTCAGGTAACTGGTCCGGACTGTATACGCGCATATTTTATTCTGTAGCATCTTTCTCTCTGTCTCTCTGTCTCTCTCTCCTATCTATTGCTCTCTCTCTCTCTGGGTTGTTCAAAATACGAATACATGACTCATGAGTAATTTCAATATGCATATGGACTCGCAATGGCCTGGTTTTCCATGGATGAAAAATTTTGGTCAGAGGCCAGCCAAGGATGGTTTTGATACAGCAGAGAACGAGACAGAGAGAGAGAGAGAGAGGATCCAATCCAATGTGTTTGGTAGAGAGACCTTTGCAAAGGTATAATAAATAGATGTATTGTAGATTGTGTGCAAGATTTGAATACGAGAGTTCTTCCCATGTACTTCTACATTGTACATGTTCTCAGAGAGAAAAGACAGAGGAATGACAACACAACCGTCTCTCTCTCTCTAACTGGCTTTAGTTGTATAGGGATATAGGATTTTGACCATGTTATACTATTGCTGTTGTCATTCAACTACTCTTTGATTATAATATTGAATCCACTACATGCTCTCCGGCCCACTATTCATCCAAAAAAAAAAGATAATCTTTTGTATTTGTAAGAGAGATTTGTCACACACGTGGAGTTATGACAGTTGATTGATCGGACCAGATGTGAGCAATTTTCCCGAGTTCCGAGTTCACATTCAGATTTTTTGGACAAGAAAAAAAAACCTGGAAGCTGGAAAATTGAGAGAGACTATATAGACAGGACAGAGAGCGAGAGAAAACGGTTGGCAACTGCAATGTGTCTGCATAAGTTTGTGTCAGTTTCATTTGTATCCTCATTTTGCTAGTAATCATTGAATTTTTTGGGTTCATAGTGCATACGTAAATTTCATTTGTCAATCTTTTGATCCTGTCAAATAAGATTTTCTTGTGTTAATATGACATAATGTGAACCATCCAATATAACGAAAGAACAGAACAGAACAGTAACAGTAACAGCAGCAGCAGCAGCAGGATCAGAAAATCTGAACATGAGCAAGCTTTGTTATGGAATCCAATGTATGTATGTATGTATGTATACATATGTACATACACAGATTGGATATGTGCCTCCTTATCCCCTTTAGCTTGGCTTTGACACATGATGGATTTCAGGCCAAAAAGCAATGAATGTGGGAATCCGATACACGTTAAACATCAAGTCGCTCTTCTCTCCCTTTCTTTTTTCTGATTCTCCTCTATATTTGTGAATATTTATTATTATTATTATGATTTTTTGCTCGGATTAAAAAAAACTGAGCCTTCAAACTGGATACGAAATGGAATGTCCAAGTCAAAATATTCTATTCATTTCATGCCTACACACCAACAAACAAGCAAACAAACAACAACACACATTATACATTGTATTCAAATGTCCGTTTTTCAATTCCAAGTTGAGTGACCCTTCTCATTTGCATATATACACACACACAAAATGTGTGTATGTGTGTAAAATCCATTTGCCCGGAATGTCCGTCCATCCAGAGTATAAAAAAAATTAAACTTTCCTTAGACCCTGCTACATACATATGTACGATATTTGTGTACAGAGTACAGAACTTATCGTTGGTCCATTCTATCCGCTGGCAGTAGTCCAGTCGGAACCATTTCAGTTTCATATGTTCATGAATCCTAAATTTTACAAGCCAGGAAGATTTCTTGAATGAAAATGAATTAAAAATATATGTAAAAAATAGATAGAATTTTCCAAAAGGAAAAAATGAGTCAATATTTTTTAAATGTAAAAAAATTAATAATGTTTGCATATAGAAGAAGGAAATGAAAATGGATGTCCAGTTTGAAAATATTTGTTGGTGGGGCTGAAATGTAATAAGGAAGGAGGGAAAGAGAGAGGAAGCTAGAGAGAGAGAGAGAGAGAGAGAGAGAGAGAGAGAGAGAGAGAGGGGAGTACTTAGCTCTTAATTCTCAAGTTGTCCTGTAAATTTTCCGAGTTGAGAGCTGAGAGAGAGAGAGAGAGAAGTTAGGTGGAAAGTCAAATTAAGGGCAGTTTTTAATATGGGCCAAACACAGTTGTCCACCCACATCAGAATAAATAGCCACGGACACAATCCCGACTTTATGTGTGTGTATACTCCTCGAGGAGTCTTTTGGCTCAATCAGACTTTTATCCGCCTTCATCTCTGGGTAATTAACCTTTCTAAGGGAGCCCGTAATCATTCCAGCCACAGCTGATAGTCAACAAAAATTTAAGCCGAAGCCAAGGCTTTTGTATTTTTTCATATACAAGAATTATTATTATTAAATCATTACATATATTTTCAACTCTACTTTACAATCTCCAAACAAAATCCAACTTCAACTCCATAGATCTTACTCGCACTCTACAAAAAAAATCTGGATACAAAAAGAGGGAGAGAGAGAGAGAGATACGATAAATATAGGTAAATCCGATCCCAATATGATAATTACTCGTACGTATACGGACTTGTTCGTCATACCAACAAGAAATATTTGCTCTCAGTGATTCGGTAATCTGCATGGAAAATCTTGACTTTGACATGTCATCCGTGCAGGGGCATATTCAATGAATCTTAAGTTTAATCGCTCTTGCTCTCCATTTTCATCTCGGCCTCTCCTCCATTCCTCTCTTTCTCTCTCTCTCTCTCTCTCTCTTCATCTCTCCACCGTACTTATTTGGACTATCCCGATACCCGTTTTCCCTGATATTTCCTCATCACTTATCATCGACTGTACACACTTTGATTTAATACAACTTCTCTCTTTCAACTCTCAACTCAATACACACGTACGCAATAGTACGCATATGCATACACGTACATACACACACACACACACACACATGCATCAGCAACAGCGTATAAATATTCATACAAGTGAGTGTATTTTAGAGTTCGAACGAGTAAACAAACGTGTAACATAACATAACTAAAAATCTATTCTATATTTCCCTGTACAAACACATCATACATTATCTCCCGTATTCTGATAGTATACTATTTAAAAGAGATTTGATCTAAAAAAACTTGAGGATTTCAATGTACATACAGTATGTATACAGTGAATGAATAATCGGTATGATTATGCCTGTGTACATAGAAAGTTGAGGTCTGAAGGTAAGTGTGGACTTTGTATGGCTTGGAGGAACTGACACGGAAGGCCAAAAAGTTAAGAATCACATGTTCAACCATTATCAACGTCAACACATGCTCATAATGAATACAGGCGATCTGATCACCCTTTTTCTTACATCATCACATTGAGGATTGAGTATATGAGAATACAGAGTACAGAATATAGAATCACAGAAAGAGAAGAGATCACATTCCGAGAGCGAGACCAAGCCCTTCATATTTCTATGTCCATACATTTGGAGGGTGAGAGTGAGAGTGAGAGTGAGAGCACAATGCAAACATCACTTCCTTTACCGTCTTTTTTTTTTCAATTTTGCGTCTAGAATCTTTCAAAGTTTTTTGTTTGTTTAAAAAAATCCTTGTTGCTTCTTTTTTTTTTTTAGTTTCCCCACTCTTTGGTTGGATAGGTACATGATCTGATCGTGAGTGTTTCTTGGGACACTATGTACACTTATATTATACAATTTTTAGTATTTATTAAAGATTGAAATCGAAACATGTGGACGAATGGTTATGTACTTGACTTTTCTCTCTCAAATGTTGTCGCATATTTTCTCTAAAGATAGATTTTTTGGAGAGAAAATGAGGGAAAGGAGTACTGACATATTTATGATGTTATCGTTGTGAGTTGAGAGAGTTGAACCGAAAACATCTTCATGTTTTTTTCATACATACTTGATATTTTAAATATGTATATATTTACACATTTCTTATCATTTGATCTACAGTTCTACACCATTCTACACCGTCTCTCTCTCTCTCTCTCTCGCTCTCTCATGTTTGCATTTATGTGGGAATTTGAACTTATTCCGTCACTAATAAGAGTCATAAATATAGATTAAACTCCTACACACAAGTTGACTTAGAAATATTTCCAAATATATTACGTTACACTTGAGAGATTCCAACCATTTACAATAATAATATCTGCAAATGTTTTCAGTTTGCAGAGCTCCATGGAAATTTCAAATCCCATTCTCTCTCTGATCCGACGGATAATCTACCATTTTAAAACCAATATAATATTTCTTGACATCATTCTTGAATTATAGTTAGAAGAACGTAGGTGAATTTGACAGCTGATACACTGCATATTTTTTTTACTTTTTTTTTTACAACAGTGAATGAGAAGACAAAAATTAAAATGATTATTCTCGAGGATATTTCTGAGAAGGCAGAGAGAAAACATTATTTACGATGGGGATATGCGTGTGTGTGTGTGTGTGTGTGTGTGTGTGTGTGTGTGTGTGTGTGTGTGTGTGTGTGTGTGCCTGTGTGTCTGTCCGTCTGCATATATGAAATATTTGTAAAAATGTATAAAGCAGCGTATATACCTTCAAAATAATGGGAGAGAGAATAACAGAGAAATTATTGAGAGAAATTATTGAGTTTGTAATGTTCAATGGGGAGGAAAGTATAACCATAACCTATGTGTATATTGTATATAAATAAAGCAATGAGTAATGTGTAATAGGAATATAGGGGGGGGGGGGAACAGAAGGCTGGAGAGAGTCCACCTTCTAATTAAATCCATATTATTATCGGATACAGTTGTATTAAGGTAGTTAAAGGTTATCATTTTTTCCTCACCTCGGTCTCACTGAACCTCTTCAAGGATGGCTATAAATTATCATACACATTTTCCTTTCCCTTCTCTCTCTCTCTCCTCTCTTCGATCTTCGAGAGCACGTCTTCTTCCAGCGTTTCCATTCAACTGGCAACTGGCAACTATCTGTGGGAATATATCTGTATTTCTGTGTATAGAAAGAAAAGATATGGATATGACTCCAGCAGACTTGTTTCCCCTCTCTTTTAGTCTCTTTCTCCAGCGACTTTTTACTCCTATCCTAATTCTAAGCATCCCATATAGCGGAGATATTACTACTAAATACATGTACCTTGTACAATCCAAATACGTAAGAGTTATGTATATATTATACTGGCTGTTAGTCAAGTGAAGGAGACATTTTGGTTACTTAGAAACCACTCTCGGCTTTCCTCTGTACAAGTCTGCGTTGTAAACGTTGTAAGTTGTGTATAAGAAAATAAGAATACAGAAAGAGAGAGAGAGAGAGAGAGAGAGAGAGAGAGAGAGAAGCCCCCTTCTCGGGATTTCAACTCTATGACCAAATTTGGACTGAGACTGTCAAAACTTCGTCATGTGTCACCTGGAGCCGAGTGGAATTTACATGAGCAGAGTATATATATATCTGTATATGTACACATACACACTCGACTGAATACCACTATATACGATATACCATCATCATTGCAACGAATCCACACGAAAACATTCTATACCCCTTGATTTTGATTCAAATATTTTTTAATAAACTTTCAATTTTTTTTTTAAGGAATCCAAAGTATTGAATAAAATTACGCAACGTTTGTATGTCTGAAATGAATATTGAATATCAAGTCATCCCGATCCTGATCCAGATTTAGATTTAGATTTAGAGTCATTGTGATTGTATACATTGTACATAGGATTATTTTTTTTTACAAAGTAATGATGGAATCTGATTTGAGGATGTATCTTAGTATTTAAGTGTGAATAGATTTTCGTGTGTGTTTGTGTGTATGTTTGTGTGGATTCAGATGCAGATGAAAATAGAAGATTTGTTTTCCATTTTCATTCAGAGGATTTGAGAAAACAGGGTGGGCTGGAAAATGAGGTTAATTGGCTCATAAAATTTAGTCTAGGTTGCTCATCATCGACTTTGGACAAATCGTAAATTTTCAACCTACACCATCAGAACAAGCTAAAGCTAGAAAAAACAACTGTGAAGAATAATCAAAGTTCAAAGTACATTTTGAAACAACTGCAAGTCAGACAGAGGGAGAGAGAGAGAGAGAGACATGGAAAAAAATAGAAAGATGCAAGGACAAGAAAAGTACACAGACACAGACATATAGTTTTAATCTGAATGCTCTCTCCAATTTTCAAATCACTACACGTTTACAAAAAAAAAAAAAAAAAACAACAAGAACTTTGAAACGTAGTCTCATTTTTTATGACAATTTTCAATGTAAATAAGTGTAAGACTAAAGACGAGATGGTTTTTGGTTGGGTCTCAGGCTCGTTTTGACTCTGGTGAAAAATTTCAGGATATGGAAGGAAAGCGTAAACGACGACAAAGAATAGGAAGAAGAAGGAAAGGGAAAAGATAAGGTCGTACACAGCAGGAGGATTTCCTACAGCACCTCGGCTTGTGTCTATCATAAATGTCAACTTGTGGTTAGGTGTTTTGGTTCTCAGACAGACATAAGCATGATCTGATCACCGCACAGGAACAGAAAATCTCTTCGCTTCCCCAATTCGGATTCTGTCTCTTTCTCTCTCTCTCTCGCTCTCTCTCTCTTCCTCAGTCATCTCAACAGTCCCATGAATCTCTTTTATACACATTCCTAACACTTTCCCAATTTTTTTCCCTTTTAAGAATTATTACACATTTACATGCAACCTACTTCAATATTCCCATCCAACTCTGGCAGTTTCTTGCTTGTAATATCCAATCCTCGTCGCATCATTACTCAACATACTGGATAATCACATGCTAAACTTGGAACTGG
Organism: Gisinianus flammeolus; assembly: GCA_034699125.1. NCBI lineage: Eukaryota > Metazoa > Arthropoda > Collembola > Symphypleona > Katiannidae > Gisinianus > Gisinianus flammeolus. The sequence continues at coordinate 25,372 of JAIUND010000664.1, forward strand.
TAGGTGCATACGCAACGCTCATATACGCAGCTCTCTTATTGAGCAGTCTCATCAAGTATTTTCTACAGTACAAACGTCTTTCTCAAATTCATGAAATAATTTTTATGTGAGAACTGGTTTTACATACATTGCAAATTTTCTGAAAGAAAAATGTTTTAGTTTTAAATGGAAATGAAATTCCAAAGTTGGCAGTAGAGCGGTGAAGGATGTGAAAGAATTCATAGAAAACTGCTGCTCCTCAGTTTTAGCGAGAGAGAGAGAGAGAGAGAGAGAGAGAGAGAGAAAGAGAAAGAGAGTCAAACAAAAATGAAATACGCTGCTGAATAATCTGGTTAGATATTTTTAATCTCATGAATAAATTTTAAGGATGGTTGATGTGGATATGCTGATATGCAATATGGAAATACAGATACTTTGCACAGAGGAATAGATTTGGAAATGTATTTTTTCAAGTTTTTCCATGCACATAAATTACATAAATTAAGACAAAAAATGATGATGATGATGATGATAGAGACATGGAAATAGGGAAATGGTGAGAGTTATATTAGTACTGAGGATTTATGCTGAGAAAGGGCCGATAATACAATACAGTTACTATATTGCTATTGTATTCCCGCTAAGGGATCAGATTTACAAGTGTCAATCACGCGATTGGGTCACAATAAATACGCCCTATAAAATAACATAATCATAACATATATGTGAGCTATGAGTGTGTGCGTGAGAGAGAGCGAGAGAGAGAGGGAGAGGGAGAAGAAAGCATCAGTCAGTCAGAGCATATCAACATCAGGTGTGGCATTCGTTCTTCGTGTCTCTATCGGATCGGATTAAGTTGATCTCCTCATTCATATTTCTCAATCCTCGCACTCATCATCGACCACGCAGTCAGCGAATCTCTCAATGTATGTAAATAGCCAATACAAAGTCTCTCTGTCTCTCTCTTTCTCTCTACCCAACCTTCAAGTCATTGAAGGGAGGACGCTCACAAAGGAAACTGCTGTTCAAAATTCAAAAGAGGCTTCATGCCCTGTCCAAACCCTCTGTTCTTCCTATTGCCGCTCCTGTTCTTTTAATTCATAATCCTTCAACCTACTACTATTTATCGTACATACAAGGCCCTTATACTTATTTTGATATCAATTCAGAAAAAATATATTAACGGACATAAGAGAAAAGGTATATTATTATGTATGCACCAAAATATTCCCAGAAACAATATTGCACACTCAGACACTGCCGAATTTTCATATTAAAATGTAAATTATTTCATTTCTGACATTAAAATTAAAATTCAAGCCCAACAATATTAATTATTATTATGAATTCCGCATTAAAATTGTACATATTATTTTGTAGGTCTTTACTAGATTTACTTTACTACATATATTATTTTCAAAGGGTACTCTAATGTTGAAAATTTCTCTCAATTTAGCTTCCAGCAAGCAAAAACTAAAAAGTTTTAAAGTGAGAGAGAGAGAAAAGGAAATAGAGAGTTGGAATTCATACGTCTATCTTCTATCTGTATTTGTATTTACAACTGCTCCAGCTTGGGAATCAGCTGCAGCAGTCAACAGTTGAGCAGTCAGCAGTGAGAAAAGAAACGTGCAGTGAGTGAATGTCTACCTACATTTACATTCGTTTCGTACGTACGTACAGAGTACAGATATCTATTCGTACTTTAAAAAATTACTTTCACTCCAAGTTCCTCGTGCTCTTACTTGTTGATGATGAGGATGAGCTGAAGGAGCAGTGTGTAAGAACAACAACAGGCATTTGTTCATCTTTTCCATCTTGGTTGACGTGCAACAGACATAATTATGCAAGTATCTCGTATTTTATTTTGATTTCTGTCAGTCAATTCGTACAGCCTCATACTCATACTCATTCTCATTCTCATTCGCATGCTCATGCTTTGGTATATATTCTTGTCATACCTAAGTGAGTATTCTTTGCAAAGGAATGGTTAAACAAGTCAAGTTTTGCTTGCTCTATATTTGCTCGTGTGTATTCTACATGTCTACATATTTTTAATTGTGTAGATGTATTTCATGAGCGAGTAACAATCTTCAAGGGAAGTCATAATAGTGTATAGGAGTGTGTGTGTGTGTGTGTGTGTGTGTCAGTCTCATGTCAGTCTCAGTAGCAGAAAAAGGATCAAATATTTTTACTTGGCATACTGACGCGCGTATACAATATGCAAATGGCTATAATTTGTACCTTGTACATTCTTTTCTTGCCATATACACTACAGACTCCACGTGAATGTACATACATACTGACTGCATTTGTGTGTGTGTGTGTGTACACCTTGTAAAAAACTGATGGAATTAGTCGAGTAATAAAAGGATGCCTTACATAGAAATGTACAAGACAGAGAGAGAGAGAGAGAGAGAGAGAGAGAGAGAGAGGGAGAGGGAGAGAGAGAGAGAGAGAGAGAGAGGGAGAGGGAGAGAGACTGGAAACGAGGGGATTATAAAATGGAGAGGATATTATGGAATGAAAAGTGGTCTTACCAATAAGTGACGATCACTGAGGAAGAGTTGAGTACATTATAATAATGTTGACCATAAGTCAGACGTCGGACCCTGTCCACCTACGACTCTGCTCCACTGTCTGTCTCTATCCATCTCTCACTTTCTTTCTTTCTTTCTTTCTGTCTTTCTCCCTTGCTCGCTTCTCAGCTCACCTGTCACAGCTTCATGAACGCCTCAACCAAAAATTGAGCCCATACCCGTCATTCCTCATCATTGTTCCTTTTCATCCGTTCATTCGTTGTGATTTTGGCCACTACCCGCCAAAATTACGATTTTGCAATCCTTTCCATGTTATGCATTATGCATGACATGGAGTTTAATAAAGCATATCCCCCATGTTCATTCTACTATTTGAAAGCTTAACTTTACAAATTGAGAAAATGACATTCGGAATGGAATATCCTCATTTCCTTCCCCGGAATTGTCGTCTGACGACGGATCAATGCAAAAAAAGAAAACCAAGAAGATTATTATTATTATTATGAGTGATGAGCGTGACTGTGAGACTGGGACAAGATGGCAAAATCTACTTGAATCTCTCTCCTGTCTACTCTGTACATGCATGTGTACGAAAAAATGTGTTGATTCCGTGTGGTCTAAGAAACTTGTCACAACAGAGTGTGAAATATGGCTTAATGATGATCCCAAACGTGGAAGCGGACAAGCGATTACATATTACGAGACTACAAAATACAAATACCTTGTGTGTGTGTGTGTGTGTGTTGTATCTGTATTCTGAATCTGTACGTTGTATGGTCTGTAATTCTAAATGCTGCACTAATGTCAACGGAAAGAGAGAGAGAGAGAGAATCTGAGTATTACTGTGGTTACGGCTAAATTCGAAATTCGAAATTGAACCGAGTCAGGATGACAAAGCGTGGCCAAGAAATAAATGTTTTTTTTTGTACCAAGAAGCACGTGTCACGTATGAACAGTTGTCCCAAGTTAACCACATGTAGAAAGTATAGAAGTGTATAGATATTGGAAGCACTAACAATAAGGACTCTGAATACATTTCCATATTATATGAAACAGATATGTGTCCTTGTAATAGTTGTACGTACATACGTGTTTTGGGGGATTTTGAGTTTTTAGTTGTATGTACATACATGTACATTGATGCACCTTGGAGTCTAGTTCTATTTCATATTTCATCTATTTCTATAAGTTTGTATTTCATATTACACCGTTTTTGTGTATAGGTATGAGAGGAATCATCCATCGTCCCCACAAGTCTCTCGCTCGCGTTCGCTCAGACTACGTATATTAGCAAGTAAATGAGAAAATGTTCACACTTTGGTTGGATGGGAAAGGGACTGTCCCTGTCATACACAGTGGACTGTGTGTGGATGAGGAGTTGTGGAGACTGTGGACTGATTGTGAGTGGAGTGTGGTGTGGACGGAGGCAGCGCATCTATTAATTATGCATACCTTACGCTTTATGCATTGTACTATTTCGGTGGTCTTCTCTTGATTATGCTTTGAATGCCTTGACTGAGGGATGTTTTGAGACAACCTAGCCTCACTGACCCGGCAACACAAACTTCCCTTATAAGGTCAGAGAAGGAAGAGAAGCTAAAGCAATGGAATACACTGACACACTGATACATACACACACACACACACACACCCAATGTGGCTTCAAAATGACTTGAAAACGTTCATCATCACATGTGATGATGAGAGATGGAGAAGGAAAAGAGAACAGAACCTAACAATGAGCAATGAACAACAATAAGGAACGATGAAAAAGCCCTTGGAATATAATTTATAGTAAATTCAAGTCTCCCAGGCTTTTTTTACTTTGAGAATTTGAGAAAATGACTATATAACTTTATAAATGCTTTAGGCTTTACCTTTCTACCTAATTTTACTCAAATTTCCATGGAAAAAATGAATTAATTCAACATGATACGATGTCTAATTTAAATGGCAAAAAAGATAAAGCATTTTCCTTATTCATCCGAGCAGAAAGAGAGAGAGAGAGAGAGAAATAAATAAATATGATAAAAACTCGTTCAACTCATTTGTTGCCTGCACAGAGTTTTGGGAAACTTTGTGTGGAACACGCGTATCAAGTTTAAATAAAATATTTACATCCATTTTAAGGATCCGTATCCGTTTGTAATTCTTAGTTCGTTAGATCTCATTTTCAGAGACTCATAAACTCATAAAGTACGAGTCAAATATACATACATACACGGGGTTTGAGAAGGACTTTTTAAGAAAAGTAAAAGACGAATGTTGTGGAGAGAGGAGAGAGAATCTCAACAGGAGGCTTCCGGATAGTCGAAAGTCAAACCACATGCAACCTTTACAGGGACCAGCTTCAACTTTAACTTGAGATTGATCAAAGGAATCTAATCCACTATCTTCTACATACAATTCAAATTTGTGTAGTACTAATACTAATACTTAGTCTGTACAACTCTCTCTCTCTCTCTCTCAATGATTGATTTCCACGAGCTGTTCCAATGTATCTTCATAAATATCACAATATCATAATGTATAATATCCTTTCTCAGTCACAAATACCCAACGCTTCATGTCCACAATGCAATAGCTAAAAAATATCCAGTCAAACTTATTATCTATGCACTGGGCCATTTAGATTTGGATTTGGACTATGTCCATTAAAGGAATTTACATGAGAAGCCCTAACTAAAACTGGAGATACCAACAGATACCTGATGTGCTTATGCATACATGTATTATTATTTTACATTTATTTACACACACACACACACACACACACACACACAGATGAATAAGAAATCGTTCCATTAAAAAAACTAGAGCTTGGTCCTTATGGTCATGATTCATGTCTGAAATATACCTTTGTTGTGTTTCTATTTGTTTTTGTATCCGTATACTTATTTGAATTGTCTTCTCATTTTCATTCTCATCCACCTCTGAACACTTTTGAAATTTGAGCTGAATAAATACATTTACATTTGAAGTTTCTTGAGTATACATCCACATTATATATTATGGATGGATGAGTAGTTGCAGTAAATTGTCCAGAAACAACACATCAAGTGTGTGTGTGTGTGTGTGTAAAATAATGTAGACCAAGACCAAAATGTGAGTGTTCTGTACCTATAGGGAGAGTAAGAGTAAGTTGAGTAAGTGAGGATGAGAAGAAGAGAAGTGAAGGAAGAAGAAGGAGAAGGTAGGAAAAGAAAGAAAGAAGAGCCGGAGGTGTGTAGTGTAGTCATTTGCCACTTACAATCATGAACAAACGTAAGGCGGGCTCACTCGATGACCATGTAGACATGTAATAGATTTAGTATTTAGCATTTAGTGGAACTGTTACTTTGGATATATGATATGACCATCGTTAATTAGAATGACCATGTCCTGTCAGGACACACTTGGAACTAAATCCGCCTCTGGAGTCAAAGACTCTCCAATCTCTCACTCATACCATATCTATGTACATTCATTCACACACACATATACGTATCTGTATATGTATTTATTTATATATATATATATACATATATTCATTCGTACACATGAACACTTTCTATTAACTTTTCGCATGTACAAATTGCTCATCAAATCTGACGAGAATCTCTTTTTGCCATAGTCCACATCATATTACATCTCTTTCTCTTTCTGTATCCTTTCCCCGATCTCTTTTAATTATTCAAACTTTGAACTTCATCTTTTTTTGAAGTAAAAAAAAAAAACGCTAAGCAATTCTCACACTCACACAGCACACTTACATATCTCTCCACTTAACCTTCAAAAAAGTCCTGCACATTTTTTCAAAGCATTTAAGCTTATATGGTTTGTTTTTACTAAGAGTTAAGATACTCGTGCGCGGAAAAGAAGTAATAAAAAATTAATTTGGTTTCAAGTGAAAGACTTTTTAAGTACTAGGCAAATTACGAGGACGATTACAAAAGTTTCCTTTCATCTTATACACTAATTTATGCACTTTTTTTCTCATGGACAAAAACATTACGAGTCAACATTTAGTTCTTTTCCATGAATATGACATTTTATACATACGTAATGGACATGATAAAATGGAGGATCTTGGAGGGATTTATAATATAAATTAGAAATTAGAGGAATTGAGAAGAATGACACACACACACACAGAGAAACAAGCATAAGAGACGTGACTGGACTTTTGGTTCAATTTTCCTCCATTTTATATATACGCAAGCTCTCTTTACTTGGACTCAAAAGTATTTGATATTTTATTTTCTTGCACATTCACATTACACAGACACACACGCACACCATTAAAACTCTTTGAAAGGGAGAAGAAAGCCGAGGCCGAAAGCGGATTGTTGCTCCTCCAACGGAAAAGAAGAAACAAGAAGTGCATAATATAGCTAGCATAATATACATATATTTACACACAACAAGGAATCCACGAGTGTATGGAATATAAAGCTTATTAAATGCACTTTGTAATGTAAGACGAAAGCGATAGCGATAGAGATTTGGAGCGAGAATGGAATTAAAATGACGAATCCAAAGTCAACACAACACACTCACACACACGAGGAAATTAAATGAATCTGAAAGTTTTATAGTATGACTTTTGGGACTGAGCCTACAAGTGTGTAGCCCTTGAAATAAACAGCATCCTTGTTCAAAAACTAAGTCAATTTGATGATCGTCGTGTCGGTAGAATAAAAAAGAAAATGTTATTTTTAAAAAAAACCGTAATCTATATGTGGGTTCGTGTACGTAGTAACGTAGTAAGTACGTATGTATGAAGCATAATTAAGGATATACACACAACGACAGAGGAAAAATCCACCTGGAAAATCTTTTCCCCTCTACATATATATATACACTCTCTCTTAATTCAAAATGTCCTTGCTTTTCTTTACATTGTTTCCGCTCATGAATTAATCCCTTGAAAATTTCCTCACAAATTTCCACCCTTTCTCTTACTTGTATCATACAAGTTGTATGACTCAACAAGTGAACAAGTGACAAAGTACAAGCCATCGTGGTCTATACTTTGAAACTGATTCTTCACCGCTCAAACTATTATACTTTAGGAGTTTATTCCATATATTAACCTCATGCTTATTGTTGCTCTTGATAGTATATGTAAATAATAATATATGGCTATTTTCCATATAAAATACTGATACGTATCTACAGCTTACAGAAAGTGAATTCCAGTTTATTTGTTTATTTATGTTTTGTATAAAATCTAAATGTTTATTTGAGCAGAAAACTGAAAGAGATTTTCATTTTCTTAATCCTCTGGACTCGTCTCGTCTATATTAATATAGAATTCTGATCCTAATTTTTGGTCGCAGCACTCACAGTAAAAAGTGTCCGTACAGCAAGTTAGTTGGGTTCAGGGAACAAATATAGCTTAATGTATAGACTAATATACAGATGTATACGACAGTTGTATATGGATGTTTAGAATAGAGGTATATGTAGAGAGTAAAAAAAAACTGGGGTTGTTTCCATATGATGACACGACTGCAGTGTCAATGTGACAACTTAGTGATTCATGATCCACGATGAATTTCATCGCGTACCCACAACATGAACAAAAACAAATTGACGAGCACATAAACAGGTTGATAGGATGAGGAGAAGATGAGCCAAAAAACGGAGTATGTACAGATATATATACACTTTATATACATACCTATGTGCTCACCTGAAGACGGGGTTGTCAAGTCCGAAGATTCCTCATGACATTCCACTTGCATCCATTGGCAGTAGACCACTAGAATCGTTACTGTCAACAAGAAATTCCTTGCGATCACCTTCATCTTGTTGACTCAATTGTACTTGATACTTTTATTTTAGGCAATATTATTTGCTGGTGATTGGGAAACAATCCTGACGGAGTATTATATCTGTGTATTTGTATATCATCCACATGTATGTATATTACTATATTTTATTATTGAGTATCCATTTCTATCAAGTTTGACTAGATGAGATATATATCTGTATATATTTATAATTCTCTCTATATCAAATTCATACTTGTATCTTGGTTGTAATGTAGAATGCTGGAAAACAGCACGTGTGTGCGTATATGAGCTTTTAATTCCGTATTTGATGGGTTTCGTTCAACAGCAGTTAGAAAAACACATCGTGAGACAGTGAAAGAGAGAGATTAAGATTAGAGATGCACTTTTCTTTCACTCACGCGCACATATACACCACACATAACCTAAATACCTACAGAGAAACACCATCCGCGGATACTCTCTCTCAATGCCAATGCCAACAGAAAGCTCGTTTTCCACTCTCGTGTATATAGGTATATATTATCGTGTTGCTATTAAATGCAACGACTACCGATTCTCTCAAATCTCTCTGTCTCTGCTATTTTTTCCCCATTCAACAACATTTATCTCCGTCTCGGATTCCCCAGGAAAGAGTAAATATTATGGTCTCCTCATTAGAGATTCAATGTAAAAAGTATACTTGTTGTTTTTTTTTTTTTAAATGTGCAACGTTTCTCTATTTAATGCTTCACTTTAAACACAAGGCACGCGTTTCCAATCTGTATATATTTTTATTTTTATTCAACACATTTGTACACGGTGATGTTATTATTATTGTACAGCATATTTCGGCTATTATAATATAAGTATGTATTTTGGTCTTTCACTTTTACATGATAGTTTCTCGGGTGGTTGAGTTTCTTATAAATTGTTTCACTGATAACAGAATGTACGTTGGATTTTGTACAGACATTTTTACTATAACAAAAATTTAGTAGGGAAATTCTTGAAATTTCAATGAGTAATGCATGTGTGAATTGGCTTTAAATTGGAATCAGCATTATTATTATATAAATAATAAAAAAACTTGTCACACTATACACAAAAAAGATATGTGAGCGTGTGCAACAAGATTGAGAGAGAGAGAGAGAGAGATGATGATGATGATGACCACTCGGTAACAAAGTTTGGAGTGAGATTCGGACCGAACTGATTGTGAGAGAGACTGCGAATGAGAAAGAGACTGAAAAAAGATGAGCTTGCTTGCTGTGTGTGTACAAACCTCCCATATTCACACTTTCCTCCACACTCCCGATAAAGCCAGTACATATAGAGATGCATCTTGTTTCTTCTTCTCCTCATCTGTAATATGCGACGCCCCTTCCCACTTACTTCACATACACAACAACGATTACGATTAATACACTTTCGAAACCTCATCCTCGTACCCAAATATCTACTTGACTACTCCTCATTCATATCCGTATTTAGTTGAACAAAGATTTTTTCACATTTTTTTTTACCTTTACTTACTGTTGTTTTACCTATTTGGTAATACTAGCGGCATTTTCCCTTCAAAGAAAGTGTACTTATTTATATACTACATGATCGCTTCCCTTCAATTTTACTACATGATAATAATAATATTATTATCGTTAGTTGTTCATCGTGATGCTAGAAAGCGCTGATGACATAATCAAGGATTTCAAAACGTTTCTTCACTCTATGCTCATTTTCTGGCCGTGCGAAATTTTTCAGTCAGATTTAAAAATTTTAACATAATAATAATAAAGAATTTAAAAAAGATCAACAAAGTTCATAAACGTGCAAGTGCAAGAAATAAGAAAACTTTGAATAGTACTGCAAATAAAAATGAGTTGGGACGCTTGTTCTTCGACTATAGAAATAATAAGATGCAAAGTTCTCTCTTCGGATGGGAAATTGTACCATGTGGATATGACAGCTTTCTGTCAAGCGTCGTCCCTATTCAAAGAAATGATTGACAATTTTGGTCAAGATGATGAAGGAGCCATTCCACTTCAAATTGATTCCTTCTTCGTACAACTCATTATTAAATGGGTAGAGCATTACAAGGTAAGATTTAATACTAACTATAGTCAATATGTCAATATGTTGAATGTTATATAAACTTAATTATTAAATTAGAGGTGGAGGAAAGAGTATGAAGCATTTTCGCTGTTCTGTTATTTTGTACTATTGTATGGACTATGTGTATATAGGATTTCGTTGGTGATCCAATTGACCTCAAACTGGAAGCAGAGTCATGCACTTTTATTTCCAAATGGGATTTTGAGTTTAGTCAAAACTTGCAGAAAAAACAGTTGTTGAGTTTACACCAGGTTAGTTAAATTTTAGTTGTTATTTAGTGTACTCAATTTTTATTTGTTTTTTGTTTTCTTTTTATAAAATTCATGATACTTAGTCATGATAATTTTGGGTTTAAAATTTTAATAAATATATATATATAGATACTTATACAATTGTATTAGATATTTTTCATAGTTGCTTGGCTTCATTTTTTTTTTTTTTAATTTATGGAATTACAACCTGTATATTACAGGTAGCCAATTATTTGATTATTACAGAATTGTTGTTGTTGTGTTTTTTGTGTTACTTTATTTATAAATATAGGCAGCCAGTTATTTGGGTATAGATAGCCTCATGAGATTTTGCCAGAAAAGAATCGCTGTGGCTCTCAAGTTCTTAAAACAAGTCAAAATCCGACAAGCTTTGGATTTGTACAATGATTTTACAAATGCAGAAGAAAATTCTGTACGGAAGGAGAATGAATGGTATGAGGATGTCTACGGACTGAAATTTTAAAATAGATAACGGATTTTTGTGTAAATAATTATATTCTGTTTTGATTATGTACTTAATGAATATGATTTTTATAAAAATTCTTGTAACAAATAATTTAGGTATATTCAAGCACAGTTCACATATTTCATGTTATATTTTTTTGCTACACATTGCTCCGGCTTGTGTCTCCTCCCAGTTTATCCACGATCTACAAAAAATACAAAATGATCAAAATATAGATTAGATTAATGATTTTTTATTTACATATTGATTATTTATTTTTTATATGTATATAACCGTAAAAGTATCTTGACAATAAAGTGCATTGCTCAATTTAATAACAGTAGGTATAGTTTTGTTTTTTAAATGTTGGTTCTACTTACCCTACTAATCCCGGGTAGATTAAGAAAAGTTCCAATTACAGGTATCCGGCGAAGAAAATTAATCACAATTGGAAAAAATCCAGAAAAGAGCAACACGAAACCATAAATTTCTACAATCATTCCAATTAATGGCCATCCTAATAAAACTATTAAAATTCCACCAAAGAATCCTACGGTCCCTTTAATTTTATGTGTTTGGAAAAAGAATCTGAATGTTCTTTCAAATCCAATTACAAAGGCCAATCCACTTAGGAATAAAATCTGTAAATCAAAACAAAAATTGCACAACCGGTATTTGAAACAATGTAACTTCTTATCATTAGATTCATTCATTCATACACAAATTTTTACAATCATTTTGAACAAGTCCATTGTCAAACATATAAGAGTTAATTAAGTATATATAAATTACATTTCCAATGGCCAGTAATCCTTTATCAAATAATAAAAGGACACCAAGGAAAAGAAAGACGACACCAAAAGACACCAGGCCTACACCGATTTCTATAAATAAACAAAAATAACAATCACTATATTATACATACATATATTTTCATTCATTTGATTTCTCATTCATTATAGTGTTATGCTACGTCAGCTACGTGTTTGGAAATTGTGTAAGAATATAATGAATGATGTAATTTTGTAATACCGTACCGAATAAGATAGGGAAATATAGACTTACTTTGAGTGTCCGTTGTCTGGAACATTTCTGTATATGAATTTGTGAACTAATTATGAATTATAAAAACAATTTAAACTTAAGTATGTCTCTTCATAGTGTTATTTAACTCTGATTCAACCAAATAATTTATACGAATATTGTTTCAAATTGAGATTTGAAGAATGAAAAAAAACACGGTGACATAGACACGAATATAATTAAGACCCAGTTTTTGTTGGTGCTCTCTCAAAGCCAGCCACATTTCTGTCATCCTTGACTCATCATAATTTTTACTCGTTCACGCAAACATATGGCAAGGATCTCTTCGTTCAACTCGATAGTTGTCTTGCAAAAACGCTGGATGGAATTCGATGCCCCTAAAGAAATATTTCCTCCAAATTGTTCACATGTCCGGAAAAAACCTGTCGTCACCGTCACCTTTTAGTGTATCTCGTCCTCGTCCATCAAACTGTACTCGGCCAAAGCTAATCTTAGCCTGTAATTTCCAGCATCTCTTAGGAGCTATAAGGACAACCATTTCAGTTCCAGGAAAAAAAACCAAGAATATATACATATCCATATGAAATATATTTTTAGACATATGGGGACAATAATAAGAAATGTACATACATAGATACCTACTCAGATATCTGTATGTATACTCTCAAGTCTACTCAATTTATATGCCTATACTGAATCATATATTTATTTACATACTACAATGAGTAATCTATTACATATTATAAATTATATATATGTGTATATAGGTACAGATAGAGTGAGATTCTGTTTCATCTGCACACACACAAAAGTCAACAGCTCAAATTCGTTACTTACTCTTTACACTTGCACACATGTACACACATCTTTTCTATTTTCTATCCAAGGAGGAGGAAGAAAAGGAGACAGAAGGCATGAAATATATATAAACGTCACCCTAGAGAGGTTTCTACACACGATAAGGCTACTTCGGGACACAAAAATCTTATTTACTTTAGTCTTCTTCTACATATACCAAGTAATTTGAGTCACATTTCAGTCAATACTCCTCAAAGTACTGCTTTTAGTCGTAGATTCTTTCGCTTTCTCATCAGTGACTCAGTTATCTGATAAACTAAATACTACATATTCGTATCTGCATTCGCTTCCCTCATGATTTCACGTTTTTTATTATTAATTATTATTAATAATGAATCATTTTCCCTCCGTAAGTACACAATTTCTTAACATCTATGAGATTCAAATAGGTACTCACAATATGGACATCTATTACATAAAATCATAGTTTAATTCGGCCTATTTGATAGGTTACGACTGCACTAATTAGTGTCGACAGTTATAATTTATAATTGATCGGATATATCTGCACTTACTGTAGCTGTTCATGCATATTATTATCTATATTATGTGGAATAGGAAGTACATACATAGTATGTATCTCGTGAGAAGGGATTTGCAGAAAGTATTTTTGTCTCTAACAAAGGGGGAAAAAGTATACACATTCTTACAAAGAAAAAATATGGAAAATGTACAATTTGTCATGGGTCCGGAGTAAAAGGTCAAAATAGAGTGAGAAAAATAGAGAGAGATTACTAAACTTATGTAAACGTATAATGGACTATAGTCGATATTCGTACATAAATACTCACATACATTCATGTATGATATGTAATGATAAACATAAGCTTGAAGAGAGAAAAACGTCCTAAAGTCCTAAACGAACCAAAGAAAAGGACAAAAGTCTCCACAGACTCTGACACACATGTGTTTATGTATAGAGATAATACATACATAATACATACATATGTAGTACGTACGTGCTACGTACACAGAGTGTGTTGTGTGTACAGTCTGCGTACATTTCCTCACCAAAATCTATACTTAGACCATGAAGGGTACCAAAAACCAAAAGGGAAAACAGAAAAGGGAGGAATAACTCGGAATAAGTATCCTATAAGGAACAATGCATGTGTCAACTCAAAGTCCATCAAACGACACTGCTATGGTTTGACGTTGACATTATCTGTATCTGTTGGCTAAGGATTTTTGACGTCGTTCCTGGGTTCTATTGCCGACTCCCTGTGTAGTGTACATATATATATCTGTGTACCATATGCGATAAATCTCTATTTATGTATTTACATGTATAGTTTTATCCCTCAAATATCGAGCAAAACAATAAAGCTCGTCGTCGTTGTCATCTTTTCCTATTAATGTCATGCAGTTGTGAACACATTTATGTACATATACATACGTATATAGTATATAGGTATGCATTATGCATACAAATTTGAAAAATTTTACAGTTTGGAAAATGCATGTGCAGACGGAGGCTGTGAAAAATATCAAGTTCAAGCTCAAGCTCATCACCATCACAAGTTTTCACTTGTTAGTTTTTCATTTTGTAAAAGTGCAATAGGTAAGCACATCCGGATATATCGTGTATCATGTTGCTATTTGATTTCTATTTGTTTTTTGGAACGATTTCCAGTTCAATATATAATTTGAACATGTACAAGTTGGAAGTCAATATAACATAAATAAAAATAGTTTTACCAGGATAATATTATACATTATGAGCATTGCTCTGTCTCTGTATTGCGTATTCATAATTCATGTTTCAAGTGTATATATGTATATGCAGTTCATAAATGGAAATGTTTTCATGAGGGTACTACTGACACCGACGTACCTCGGGATAGTTTAAGTTTAAGTCTGAACATTTTGAAACATTTTTTCTCTTTTGTGTATGTAGAACGAAGCCCTTTTGGAGCTGGTTGGTTCTCTTTTTCTCTCATTACATAATGTGTTTCTGAGAAAGGGAAGAAACCTTGCTTATCATTAGCTGCTGGCACATTCACATTCATTTAGCTGTCGTTAAAGCTCTATTTTGTTACAGTCTCTGATTTGATTTGCTCCTCTCTCTCTCCCCTCTCTCTCCTCTCTCTCTCTCTTATCGTTAATTTAGAAAAAGGGTCCTGTTTTTGCGTGTTGTACCCGTATGGCCGTATGGCCATTTGGTTTTCATCCCTTACCATAATTCACACATACCAATCTACAGAAGGACGAATCCCCCAAGGAATTATCTGTTTGAGCTTGTACATACAGATAGTCTGATATAGCATAACATTGTAACAGTTACAGTTTAAAGACTAATAATACACCAATACACTGGTAAAATATAATGAAATAAAAGAGAGAGAGTCGGTTCCTTTCAATGAGCATAAAATATTTTTTGTGGTAATTTAAGTGCTTTTTCCAGAACCATCAGACATTGTATACGAATACACTATACACATCTTACCCGCCTTTTTAGCTTTGCTAATACATTTTACTGTCGACGAATAGAATATGGAACATGATCCATGTCCAACTTTTCCTTTTCATATATTCTCCAAAGTCCACAATTGAAACTGACAAAAAAAAAAAATCTTCTCTCCACAGGAAAGGTTGCAGTCACTTGGAAATACTGTCAAAACCTTCAAAGCTTTGACTTTTGACTGCGTATACATGAAAAGTACCGATGGATGCTAAATTTTGAAGAAATGATAAAATGTTAGCATTACCCCTTATTATTATTATTACTATGAGGATTCATAATTTGCCATTGTTTTATTGTTTCATGTTGTAAATTATTCCAATTTTCAACCTTCATGTCTCTCTAGTGGTCTGCTATTCGTCAATTCTTGACTGTGTCGGTAAAGGGCAAGGGATTTTCTTGGCATTCCCATTTGTATATTGCAAAAACAAAGATCGTAATATGATCAGCATATACCTACTGTCATATATATGTACTAAACTTTCTATTACTCAATGTTCCTCTTTGCTGACTACATATACAAAACTACGATAGTTCTTACAATGTGCATGGTATATGTATATGCGGGCACAAGGTAAAATATGCATAGGTACTTATGTAAAACAATAGACAATAGCAATGTAAGATATCAACGTAAGAGGATTTTAGCAGTAGAAACATTAGCATTCGTCGTGTGTCGTACACAAGTGCCCAAACATGTGTATTTGATGTATGTGTGAGTGTGTAATAGTATTATGTATACAAACAAAAAACAAAAAACTTGGCTGAAAAAATTGACAATAGTTTTTTTTTATTCATTTCATCAAGAAAGATGTAGCAGGTCATCCAGTCATAAATGCAATGAATCAAAATGGATAACATAGACATACATTTTTCTTCATATTGTAACCTTTGTGTGTGTTGTGTATAGTTTAAAGTTTTAAAGGTTATTATCTATGTGAGCTTGTGTCTTGTCTTGTCTTGCCTTGTATACGAACAAATGACGAACCAAATCTCAAGAAAAAAATTATCACATCAGAAACAATTCAACTTCACTTAACTATATATGAATATGTGCATGCACAAGAGTATACAGCCCTTGATGCAAAAAGCTAACATTATAATATTTCGTCCACTGTACATTTTCATGCAATGATGTGTTGATCTAACTCTCAATATTACTGTGTCTTGTGTCTACAAAATTTGCATGTATACATATGTACTGTACATGTATATATTTTACATGTATTTCGTGCCATTTTCCATGTTGCTGTGTAATTGATGAAACGTTTGCTCCTAGAACTCAATAACTGAAATGCACAAAAGCATACATGAGCAACTATATATTCAAGTCAATCCTGAATCCTGAATATATACACAAGATTGTATTCTATTATACGATTCAAGTCGATACGTAAAGTAAATGCAGAGAAGAAGAGAAATAATAGAGAAAGAGATCACACAAGTATGTAGTATGTACATACAATTACAATGTACTAGCGACAACTTCTTCATACCTATGCAAGGTATTGATGATGACGTTGTCGACTGTTGATTGTCCATACAACTTTCTTTGGCTTTTCAGCATCTTTTCTGTACAATGTTAAATTAAAGAGGCTGCATCTCGCGATCCCAATTGTCATGTCACTGATTTTTAAAAGATAAAAGACACTCGAGAATTATGAATGTATATGTTAAAAAAAATGTACTAAATATTGTGACTAATGTCATCTCTTTGCACCTACATAGTCCACAATCACACGGATTTTGAATGGGGTAAAAAAGTATGTGAACCAAGTACACAGATGGTGAAGAGTCGCCTGACGGTATTGCATGTGTCGTTCTTCTCTGTCTGTTCTGAATCTGAATGTGCTGGCTGAAAGGAAGTTTTCACATGTGAAATATTTACACAACAATTAACAAAAATTTGAACGTGTGGGCTGTGTTCACATGTCAAGTGTGTAGAGAGCGTAATAAATTCATCTTTCATCTCTCTCGTTCTATCCCCCTTCCAATTTCAATCTCAGCCCATTGCACTTTTTTTTTAATATTGAGGTATCCTGTGAGATTTTAAAATGTAAAGGTTTGTATAAATATTTACAAAAACTTTTCTCAAGAACTGACAGTAGTTGGTTGAGTGTGTATTTGTGTATATTTTATAAAACGAACCATTTGATATTTGTACAAGTCCAAATTAGCAATTTACTTCTTAATGATTAGGGAATTCCTTTTAATTTGTAAGTATTTGATCATTGTACAAAAAAACCTCAACGATAAACTCTAGAAAGAAACGACTTAATTGGATTGACACACACATGACATATGGCATGACGACTTGGACACACATCCACCCCATTTTCATTAGAAACATACATTACAGTCCTACATGGAATTTGTAGATATTGGTAAGAAATTCACTGAATATTACTCAGTGTTGCACACACTACGCACACTAGCGCACCATAAGATTTACAAACCCGACCTTTGACTTCAATTCAAGTCCTCTGAGACAGTTAGTAAAGACTTGGAGAATGAATGACGACGAGCATTTCAACCACATTCCTTTGCTTTGTGGTGATGCTGCGAGAGAGTAATTATGAATTATGACGATGAAACATTTCTTAAATGCAGAGTGTAAATGTTTATATTTCGTACATTCAATCTGTCCACCTGTATATAGGCTGTAAGCAGCTTAAGTGGTAATGTGAAAAGTGCAATTCTTGCTTGAAAACACGGCATGATAATTCAGGACATGATGCAGACTGGAGCAATATCATAAAAAATTGTAATGCACTTATTTCTCTTTCCCTATACATCTATAACGCGATAAGCATTTTTTGCTTATTTTTTTGTCGTTAGATTTGTCAGTATATCTGTTTTGTATACTGGTTGAGGCATTCGCAAATACATATTATGAGTTCATACGAGCATGTACAAATATCAGTCAGGATTTGAGATGAAATTTTCCACTTTCTGTTTCTTTTTAGTTAGTGCAAAATTTGCACTGCAGATACATTTTGTTTGACCATTGATTGTGCTCTATATATCAGTCCTCATTGGCAGACACTTCAACTTTTGGTTGAAGTATAATATCAACTATGAGTTCAAACTTCCTTGTTTATTGTATACATATTTGAAGAATTTCAATCTATATATACATATATTCAAGCAAGCTTGCCGTTGGATCATCACCGGGATGATCTCGCATGTAAAAATAATTTTGGTCGCCGTAATGTGTCATTTTGTTGTGGAGGTTTTTTGCAAAACGGGATGAGCCTGTGAGTGCTAACATCCAATAAAAACTTGACACACAGTTTGTGGGTGGGTCGTTGCCGATAGTATAAAACATCACAACCGAAAAAAGGGCAGTCTTATTTCAGTTTTCGAAGAGGTCAAGACATTTGTCGAGTTTGACCTTAAACTTGACCTGACCCCAAAACTTACAAAATTTGGATTTATCGTTATCGATTTTTTGTACAGGCGTGGACGTTACATTTGTTCAGTGTCACTTGAACGTCAGCGTTAAAGTTCACTTTTCGAAACATTTTGCAAGTGTAACGTTCTCGAATGTGGCGTTCGTGGTCGATGTTTGTTAATTGCGTACTCGATGACAAACGATTTTTGCTTCGTCGAAAACGTTTTCTTTTCAAAACTTTTCAACTGAAATTTGTCAGAACTTCTCAGAACCTTCTTTTGCAAAGGATGAAAATTAAATGAGTTGGAGCTTTGTTTTGAATTCCCTTTTATAATCTTCGGAAAGTAAAGAATCCTGGAGGGAAATTCCCTCCAAATACACAAATTTTCCGCCATTCCATAAATTTCCAGAACTTTCCATAAAAAAAAAAAGAAGCTAAACCTGGGCGGTCAACCGTCGAAGACGATAATTTCTTTACGTATGCGTTTAATTAAGGCGTACATATGTTCGGATAAATCCGAAAAACGCTTAAAACAATACGTAAAACAATTAAATATACCTACATAACGTCAAAGATGTTTTTACCGAATACTTAGTTCCCTAAACGAGCTGTACGATATCGTCTTTGACTCACCAATCTTGATAAAACGAAAGATTTTTGCCTTTTTTTAACGTCCTCGATAAAATCCCTAACGTCGTCCAATCGACCAAAATTATCGAAAGCGGTATTTCCATTTTCGTGTCGATCATAATGCCATAGTCGCTCATGACACTTCAACCAATCTTTCGATCCCTCGACAACGATAATTCAACCTCACACGTACACGATAAAAACTCCCATCGCGTACGATTTTTTTCCAATTTTATTAATAAATTTTCAATCAAATACATGCTAAATCGCATAAAAACATAAAATTCCCAAAAAATCATCGTTTCGTTTTCACATTCATCGTTAGCGAAATTTTACTTTTTCCAAAAAATAACATCACGGCGACTTTTTGCCCACTCATCAAACACATCACCAAATAAGATCAGAACCCAAAAAAATTGATGATGTCTCATTTCGTAACATCGATCCTATGATCCAACGGCAACCCTGTATTCGAGTACTAGCTGCCTAAGTAAGTACACAATGAAACGTGTCCGTGTTTGAGTGAGGAAAATACACATTTAATTTCAGATTTTGTTCTCTCATCATGATATTTTGATGGATACATCATTTTTTCCCATAAAGAGTTTAAATGATGATGCATTTGGTGAACAATAATAAAAAGGGTTTTCAAGTGTTCAGACGTTATACGAGTTAAGGCGAGTTGATGGGAGGACGAGTATAAAAATTTTGCCATAAATTTAAA
Organism: Gisinianus flammeolus; assembly: GCA_034699125.1. Lineage (NCBI taxonomy): Eukaryota > Metazoa > Arthropoda > Collembola > Symphypleona > Katiannidae > Gisinianus > Gisinianus flammeolus. Next base: position 45,585 of record JAIUND010000664.1, read on the forward strand.
TGATTCGCGTGATTGTGACAAAACATATAGAATCAAGTACTTATGCTCACTTGGAAAATTTGTGTACATAAATATTCATATTACTATTCGTCGGGAAATTCTGTCTTATGTTTTGTTCTTTGTTGAATGCGTCATCTTGGTTCTTGCTTACGAGAGCAGATTGATGATGATCTTGTACATCGGATCCCATTGTGGAAAGGACAGAATGAATTTTGAAGGTGAACAAGAACAAGAATTACGGATTTGTAAAAAAAAATAAAAAAGCCCGGATATATAGACGTTGGAGTTTTGAGTATTAACCTTGCACATATGATAAACCTATAATATAGGTCCTACTTATATGTATGTATTTGGTACACACACATACACAGTGTGTATTACACACGCAACAAGTGTTTGTATGTGTGTATGTGTACTGCACAATGTGCAGTACAGTATATGTCATATGTATATATGCATGTGGAGTATTACGTCTACATATTTTACTAAAATCGCTTGTTGTTCACTGTCGATAAACAGTGTTTTGAAACAGACCGTAAATACCTGAAAAGTCAAGGAATCCAAACATTTTGCAATTTGTTTAAACATAAGTTTTAAAATAATTATGCGAGTAATGCACATTATCTGGCTTTAAACCATTGCAAGACCAGTAGTAAAAAATAAATAATTGGGATTAAAATTGAATGATTGAAATATGTCTTGTATAAGTACATAAAATATTATATCATTTCAGTCAGTGTCACTCAATTTCATGTGAATAATATCTTACGATAAGAAGTGTATCCTCAAGTAAGAGATTCCACACAGGAAAAAACAAGGACTCGGATTTTAGAACTCTTAAAACTTCTGACCAGACGTTTTTGAGTGCTTCTGTCAACGTTGATCTGGTTGCTGTTCATATTTTGTTTAGTTGTTGTATGTATACATTCCGAAATTCAAAACTCTGTCTCTTCCTCCACTGACGATGAGGCCTACAAATAAAGTTTGTACTTATGTAACAAAACATACAAGTCCAAGTTTACATACATCGTTTGCATACGATAGGTTTCATACAAGTCATACAACGAATATACATAGTACAGATATGTAACAGACTAGAGCCTAGGTTAACTTTATCCAGAGGGTTGTTGGTGGATGGTGGATGACTCAAGTTCAACTAGGAAGATTTAAGACTGTTGACTGTAGATTCCTATCTAAAATATCAACGTCCTCATACGCAGTACGCACACAGTACACAGTCACTCTACATTAAATGCTTGAGAAGTACTCTGAAGAAATGATACCACCAACTTGAACCATTCGGATTTAGATCTGGACCTGGAACGCATTAAACCAAAGGCAAAAAAAAGAGACTCTCACTCGGCTCTCCTCAAGCTGATCTGTATATGGAGCTTTTGTTTCCAGTCCAGAAATCCAGAAACAGACATAGACCACAGACTTTGCTGCAGTTCAAGTTCAACTCAACTCTCAATTCTCATAGAAAAATTCTAGTGACTTTTATAAAACAGAACCACAACAGAATATAGAGAACATGGACAATTTCCTTCTTCTGTTTCTGTATATATAAGTACATGTTCATTTTCCATTTCTTCACACTTGACTCTTGTAACTACTAACTAGGTACATACCAGTTGAGTACAAATGCAATATGTATGTACCTACTAGTTATGTACCGTGAATATCTGTGTGGTGCACACTGCACAACATTGCCTGTACGTTACCCTCGACTTTGAAGTTTGAGACTTGAGCCTTATCGGGAGTCAATATACATATGTACCTACATAAGTACACTACTACGATTAACGATTCTCCATATGATATGTGTCGTATTGGAAAGCATATACTCGGATGTGCATAAAGCATCTGCTTGACAACAATCAACAATCTAAATATATCCTATATACACATCATAGTTGATCATAGCTTATAGAATACTTTGTCACTTGATCATCTATCGCCTACTCATTTCAGTTAGATACATAGTTGGACGGCATTATTATCAGTGTATACATACTTACATGATTTAAATTCTATATTTGTAACTATGTACGTACTCATGTATGCATGTACATTGGAATATATACGTTTATATATAATACAATTTATATAATTATTTGTTATAGTACACACTGTTTTCATGTATGTACATATGTATGTATTTCAAATGTCCATTGGGCACTGCGTATAATCAGGTGAATAAAACGAAGGTTGGGTGTGAGTCACAAGGGGTTGTTAGTCGATTGTATTTGTAAGGATGGAGGAACTAGAGGAAGGAAAAACGGCTGGCTGAATCAAGGGAAGAAGAAAAAGACTAAGCACATTGGCTTCACAGCAGTTTTCATACCCTATAGCCAGTATGGCCATTGCAATGGAGTAAAATATGTACGCGTCGCAGACACAGGATATTCAAGATTTTGTATATGTACATATGTACAAACATTTTTCTGTATGTATATAAAGTATGTATGTATTTTGGGGTATACATATCTGCTATTGTGGGTTTGTTCACCAGTAAATCCCTATGTTACAAAGCCAGTCAGGGACGTACAAAAATCCTTCATATGTATATGTATATATAAAATAGAGAAAGGTACATACATATTGAGAACGAAGGAACCGTTTTTTGGTTGGTGTGAGACGTCAAGAGAAAGAGAGGGAATAAAAAAGGAAGAAGACGACGAAGACCAAGACGACCAAGAAGAGAGAGAGAGACAGAGAGGAGGGGGGGGGGGGGTTGATTTTGCTTTGATATTTCTATGGTCCTCATAGGGTATGATGCTGTATGGAAGAAGCTGTTTGAAGCCAAAGGCACTGCTAAAGCCTTTCATTTTTCTCAAGCGATGTCTATATACATATCAGTACATAATATGTTTTTGATGCAATTATACATACATAAACACAATCATATACATATGTAAATACATACATAACTGACGAGTACATATGCTTAATCCAAAAGCCAGGCATCCAAGAAAGTGGTACATACTACTACATACATACATACTACGACTACAACCCCTTTGTTCCGTATTATATTATATACATACTCACTACAAACTACATACTGTCGAGTTATTCCTCTCGTTCAGGGGCTGCATTAGGAGGATTATCATTATCACACACACATGTTGGCCCAAAGGGTTATTTCTGACCAAGGGCCGCCCTCAACCGCGTCGGTCACTACTTTTTACATACAATGCTAAAGGTCGAGGGCGGTCCTTGGTGAGAAATAACCCTTTGGGTCAACATGTGTGTGTGATAACGATAATCCTCATAATTCCGTCCCTGAACGAGAGGAATAACTCGACAGTACTACAATCGTCTTATTACAATTATTATCTGTATTATTTGTGTTTTATTGCAATTATAATACCTGAATTCCTACAGACTAAAATAAGGGCACATATATAGGCAACACTTGATAGTGTAATGTACCAAATCATACGACACAAACTTGCATGCACACAGATATGTGTGTATCTCGTAAGTTATTCATCTCTCTCACTCTCTCTCTATAGATATCCGTTGAGTTTTTCATCAATTCTCTATCAATTCAAATTTCGATTCCAGTTTTGTACTATACTGTACATACATACCTACTGGGGGGGGTTAGAATAAAAAGTTGACCAAGTTGTCACAATGAATAGCATATCTCATGCAGAATGTATGATAGAAAACACATGTGTACAGAGAGCTCGTAGCATAATTACAAAAAGAATTGTTTACGAATCGTGTGTGCAAGGTTGATAGAGAGGCAGTTTACTATCTACTTCTACTCCAAACATATGCAGTATAATATGTATATACATAGGTAATTGCACATTATACTTTAACTCTGATGATTAGACTTTGTACGTATAGGCAAAAGCCTCAGATACAGAGAAGTTTTTTTCTCTCAATCTGAACAACAACTGTAGCGTGTATGCGAGAGACAGAGAGAGGCAGAGAGAGGCAGAGAGAGGCAGAGAGAGGCAGAGAGAGGCAGAGAGAGAGAGAGAGAAGTTGTGTCAGTTTGAATTCACATTTCAAGAGACGAGGATACAAAGGCTCTACGCTCGTTCATATATAGGGATTGTGCATTGTCTTCCCTATGTAATATATATTGACTATAATATATTTTCACTCGGATAATTTATATTCACAATTTTTTAATTATATTTTTCGCCGTGTAAAGCGAGTTTCTTTTTTATAAGAATACTTTAAATTTTGATAAAATATAACATACGAAATAAATACGAGATTTTAAAAAGTGTTGTGATTGTGTTTGTGTTTGTGGGGGTTGAAAGTGAAATAAAATAATAATATTATTATTATTATTATTTATTTATTTTGTGGAAAAAAACCCTGGTTGATTCAGGTTCTGCTTCTTTGAATGACAATTTTTCTGGGCGCAAATACGGAAATCAGCGGAAATCAACAAAACGTTTCGTGTTTCTTTTTTTACATTGTCTGTCTTGGTGTAGTTGGTGAAAGATATTTTTAACTTTTAACGATTTCTTGACGAGTTTTTTTTTTCTCTTCCATACTTTATTTGACAAGATCAAGAGAGAGATAAAGCGAATCCGAGATTTTTTATTACGTACGTGCACGTACTTAACCGACGAAATCTAATTAGATTGCTCATTCGTTTTTTATTTATTATGGTTACATTTTGTATTGGAAAATAAAGTACAAAGTCAAGTCTTGCCGTTTAATATTTTAATTGCAACAAAGGATTATACAAAAATGACGTTCAAAAGGACAGTCTGCATAAGTAAGTATATACTTTTTGTTTTCTTGTCGTAATAAATTATTTTATTAATAATAATATTTTATGTATTCGTAGTAGAAGTAGAAGGCATCCTCATGCTATCATGATCAGGGCACATGTTAAATACGGCAAACTGTTGCTTCTGAAGTTCCCGATTAATTTCGATCGGTTTCATTTTTTTTGTACTTGAAATCAGTACATGAATAACGTGTTCATCAAATGTTTGAACAAATAATTTATCCTAATTATTATTTGTAGCACAAACTTTGTATCTAGCCTTTTTAGAAGCTCATCAAAAATAATTGATGATGAAGAATCTTAATACTTGAATGTACGTTTAAAGCTATGGGCAATATTTTATATTCTGATATGAATATTATGCACTTTGTATTATCGATATTTAATCGTGAAAAGCAACGTGCTTGCTTCTCATACACTTGTCAAACTTTTGACTGACCTCATAGCCTATTATTGTTAAAGATTGTACATAGGCTCATTGATGTTGATCATCAAATTGAGTTTCAGTTCGTGCCAGCTAATTTTTCTAAATACTTGTACATACCTTTTGCATTCAACGACGATAAATTTGGCATACTTTGTCATTTTAACCGTGAACCTGTGCTCCATGTGTTTTTCAAAAGTTTGTCTTCTATTTTCATTAAACTATGTACTCATATACATAGATCCTCAAGACATTCTACAATTTTCACCCTGATTTACACCCTGAACTTTGTACGGTTGTGCATAAAACTGACTATCACAATGTGAAATAAGTCATTATAAATAACTACTGAATAGGCTATGTGATTGAATCGATAATACAAATATAGAATTTACTACAAATAAATATATACCTGTCGTTCTCTTATTTCTGATCACGGACGGATGAAATATTTTCCAAAGTACAACTGTAGACGGAGTAACTAGATGCAAAAGAGTATATATATATACATATATGCAAAGTTCATTTTCTTGCACATGTAAGGATGTAGTTGAAAGTATATGCATCAGCCTTTGCAAAATACACATTTGTATGCGTGCATATGCGTGTATGTATATCTATTTTTCAAATCAGGAAGAAGAAATCTCTGTCTGCACAGACACAACAGACAGAAACATTTGAAGCAGATGAGAGAGGAATGGAAACTCACATTTATTTCACTTCATATTTGGTTTTCATTTTCATGTGTAAGTATGGGAAGTATCTGTGTGTTCCAACGTCTACTCTCGTTAGAATTGTATCTAATTGAGCGGGAGAGAAAATTATTCTTGGGTTTTGTTTTTCATTGTTTTGTTTCGAATTCAACTTGGCCGGCTGCTTAACTATATTATTATATTATCATAATACCGTATAAGCACATGGTATATCTATTCAGGTGACTATTAGAGGATTGAGAACGGATTATCTCCATACTCATATTCAATGCTCTCGCAGCTGACACGTTACTGGATCGAGAGTAAAACTAAAACACCCAGACCAGACATGTATAGTGTGTATAGGTATATATATGCAAACATCATCATCATCATCATCATCATCATCGTGACTCAAATGAGGGCGACTTTTTTCAGTGATTTTTTTGATTTGTAGCTGTGAGGAAATTATGAGTCTTGTTTAGGACATTAATATTTTTCTGATTCATGAGGCAAAATGTAAAATGATCGTGAGAGAAAGATCGGACGCGAGCTTTGTAAAAAATCTAGTATTTTCTGATTTGTCTATGTGCATCTCGGAATTTTGTGTACGCATTCAAAACAACAACAACAACATTCTCTATACTTACTGTGTACTCTCCACTGTCTCATCATGGCAATAACGAGTGGAGCACAATTCACATTCTCGTAATCACACACAGAAATATAAAGAATATTATTGTACTCTGATACATCTGACATTATTTTATACACTTACAATTTGATATGTGGTATCCATGATCCTTCTTTGCTCTACTCTCTCTACATAATAACTATAGTTACCCTTTGAAATTATATGAATGAGCAATGACATTAAATTCTTCTTGCAGCCTACCTTGCCTTGTACCTGTAGGGAAAGCGTACAACGGCTTGAGTGGGGTCACGTGTGCAGTGTTTATTGTCTTGAAACAACCGAAATTCATGTACGGGAAATTGAATAAATAAATGTCCATGTACGCTTTGATGGCGACTGGTATAGTGGAACTTTGTGGAAATTCTTGATTCTGATAGATAATATTTATGAATTATTTTATGTCATTTTTTTGTGACATTCAATCTTCCATTATATTAGCAAATGTTAGCACATTCGAATTGTTTACAATAAATAAATCAAGGTTTTCAAGTATAGACCAATAAAGTTTCCACACAATCAAGGTATTCTCATTAATTGAGAATTGGAAATGCATTCAAATCAAGTAAATAAAAAAAGGAGTTTTTTTTTTCATTGGTCAATGTCAAATATTATCATATTTTTTGTTGGTTTTTTTGGGATAGGTAATTAACTTTGAGGAAGTAGGAAAAAGGATGATGATGTTGTAATAGGAAGGAAGCAAATTGATTGAAAATTGAATTAAATCTTGAATGACAACATGTGATAATAAAATCAGTATAAAACCATCATTATTTAATTTCCTTTATTAGCAAGAATAATAATACTAAACAATTTGATTTCAATGGAAGGTAAACAATAAAGTTATTATGAAATTAAATAATAACGCCCTCAAGTACACGACATTCATGAACAATTTAAATTTACTCTTCTAGAAATATAAACATCGTTATCTCTCAAATCAAACATGTCATTTGAAGCCAAAGAGAATCCTTTAGTTGTAAATTATAATTAGAAAACGGTACACGTACAATACTACACAATATGCGAAAAAGCGACAGTATTAGTTTGCGCAATGACAAATAACATAAAACCTAATTTAAATTCTACTCCCTAAGCAAATGTTTTGACATTATCAATAAAAGTGCGAGATTCTTTGACTATATAGGTGTACAATAAAGTAAAATTAACAATTTATCAGCTTTAATTATATTTTTGAAAAAATGGGAGGTCGTAAGTCCCTGCATATGATAAAACTATTTGTCAGGAGAAGGAAAGGAAGTCAAATTGTAAACATTTTGGAATAATTTAATAAACAATTGTTACTGAATCCGGTACGATCACGAATGACAGGTTAGAAACTAAAAGATTACACAATGTCAGTGCGGTATATTTATTTAATCAATTAATTTTTCACCAATGTGTTTAATTAAAGTAATCCTCATGACTCAATACAATGTTTATGTTCAGAGAATCAGCAATCATGATTCACAAATAATACAAAGTGGCTGATACTTAAACACTATTGTTCCAAGGTAGTCAGAGTTAATTACACTGCGAAAGGTCAGAGGGATTTTCTGTTTAGCCTGTTGAACGATTAAGCGAGGACAAAATAATGGGTTTTATTTAGGAATCGGTAAACTATATTTGTACTAATGAAGAAGAAGAGGAAACGCTTTCAAAGAGAAAATCCCCACTGTTCCACTAAGGACCAAGTATAAGTGTTTGTATGAATTCAAAATTAACAAATTGACGACACGAGTAATTTTAACGAATGTTGATTTTGACTAAGTTTAGATTTGGAGATAATGAGGGCAGCCAAGTTACATCCATAGATGGAAATTAAGCTGTAATGTGCCTTCTATTTTGGTCGGTGGTTTCATTGCCATTACTTTGGAAATTTGTGTAGAAGTGGAAAAGCACCCACATGCTGGATCTATGGAGCTATGTAAAAATATAAACATGCAAAATATAAAGACATGTACATGAGAATTTTAATAACGCACGCTTGGTTTCATCCATCTTTTCTTCTGTCGTCAGTACAAGTCATCATTATCACGCTTTGCTGACTCTGAAATACATTACCAACCCCACACAATTCACATCTCTCTCATATTTTGAGCGAGAAATGTATATTCAAATGGCTTTGTTTGTAGGGAAACCGTCTGTACTCTTATTTGTCTTGTCGTTGGTATTCCTCTTTTTTTTTTTCTGTCAGCAGCATATGATATTCTCCAAATTCACATTTCCCTCACGTTTTCAACCTTAATTTGGACAGCAAATAAATAATATTACACATGATGATATTTATAGCCGTCATATTTTTTTATTATTATGCTGAAGCTATTCATTCACATTGTTTTATACTTGTTTGTGCATAATGCCTAACTGTACTAGTTTTTTCTTCGGTACTGTACAATTTGTATAGACAAATGTGAGTATCGCATATGAATCACTTTTTTTCCATTCCTACTGCATCCCCAACAGCTTTGTCAACACACAAGAATCCGTTTTAATTATTGATTAAATCCAACAAATCTTCAAGATATAATCTTCATTCTAACTACGGTTGGTCTCTTTTCTGAGGATGATACCGGCAAATTCATTTCTTTATTCAAGAAACGAGTCTTCCAAAGCCCGCCAGTGATCTTTGTTTAGTTGATTGAGAGCATATTATTATTATTTTAGGCATTATGCTAATGCACAAGGATACATCAGATTTGGTTTTCAATTGAAACTATTGGGCTTTTTTACTCTGTTACATGATATTTCCTTTGGACTCAGAGTGTGTATATGTTCATACACACAAGAGACAGTATGAAAGAGACGACTGACGAGTGAGAAAGAAAAATGTGGGACATTATTATATTGTTTTCACTTGGGCTTGCTATAGTAGCAAGTTGTTGCTACTCTATTGCATTCATCTGAATTTGCAATTGCAATCCCATATGAAATTCAGTACATCAAGTCTTGAGCTCATGTGTGTTTGTATGAATCATAAACAGAAGAGAGGAGAGTCCATGGATGCTGTGTAACTGCTGACTTTTTATTTTGTCTATACAACAATACAGACAAGTCTATACTTGAGGGAAAATGAGGAAATTTGAGTTAATATTAGAAAGAGATGTAGCCATAAGTAGGTTTTCTTTCAAGCCACACTCATCTTTTTTTATACATAAAGTACACAAGGTTTATTCATGTGAATTGTTTCGGCTTCATCTCATCCACGTATTAGATTTTGAATGGTCTTTGAACCATAAGTACAGACTAAATTGAGGTGATGAAAACTTACCTTACTCTTTTGAGTATGCAAGTTGAATTAAGTCCAGGGACATTCAACATTAAAAAACCAAAAAGTTATACCAATACCATTTCTATTTAAATGCCATAAGTCAACACATGATAAACGTAATGTGGCTAGGTGGTTAGTGTTATATTGTCGGCGATGATTTATATTTCTTTCTGTGTGGTTTCAAACTTCAAACGTTTTTTATTCGCTCATACAAGTACATACATACATAGGTACTTAATAGTAAAAGTTGATTCATTTGTTTGCTCAGCAAAAGAAATATGATCTAGTACAACTACATTCTACAAGATACATATCTCATTTTCATCGAAAGTTCTAAACTAAAACCATTCAAATTTTCTACAGGCTGATAAGACAAATACACTAGAAATCTCGCATCAATAGCTTTTGAAATTTGAAGAACTGCCAAATGCCAAATAGTTCGGCTATAATTTGTGAAATACGACGCATTTATTTATTTTGTTTTCATTGAAGAAAGTAATAATAATAATGTACTTTGTAGTAAGCACTTTGCACTCCTTTGCAGTTTTCATACAAACAGAATATATTTCCCGATTAAAACTTGCTGGATAAACAGATTGAGAAATTTTGAAAATCTATTGACGTTTGCTCTGTCAAACGTTCTTGACAAGGAAAAATGGAAAGGAGGTTTTATTATTTGTCATTATTAGGTATGTATTAATATATTTACCAAAGTAATATTAATGACTCGATCTTATTTTCTTACAACTTGGATTCTATGTACGATAACGTCGATAACACCAAAGTAATTGAATCGATTCGTGTGAATTGTACAGTATTTGTTTTTTCTTTCATCTTTGCCCATTATCATTTTATGCATAAGAAATGCTTTGTAGTTGGTCGGATATTCTCTGTGTAATAGCAAACACGTCAAATTACTTTGCCATCAGTGTAATTATTCAAATTGGTATGCAGCTGCAGTAAGATTTTTTTGTATTCTGTGTATGGATAATAGTGCATTATATACACACACACTACACTTGAATACACTATGTAATATATCTGTCCGTACTCTAGTTTATAATATTAAAATAATTAACAACTGTGTTTTGAATTGATTGTTGACAATTTGCTATTTAAAATTGGAAATCCGCAAAATCATAATATTAAAATAGTGTGAAGTATGAATTCGAGATTGTAATGTGAGACAAATGCCGGTATATATGTATTACTTTTCTTGAAGTTCTTGTTTTGCATATCATAGACTACAGGACGTATGACTGCTTAAATTTTATTCCTTAGACTACGAAAACATATAATGTATAATGTATATATCGTCATTAAGAATTGAGAATTTTCTTTTAGGGCACCGAAAGAATCAAGAACAGGACACTACATCAATAATTATGCATAAATTTCAAGCAAACAAATAATTCATCTGAGCTGCATAATATGTGGGGAAATGTCGAGTACACGGCATGATAGAGCTGTATGCATTAAATTTGTGAATTGTGATCATTAGTCTTGTGGTAGGACCGTAGGAGTGTACATTTGGCGAAATTGTAAACCTCGACGAGAGCTGAGTGATGGAAGACCACAACCAAACATTGTTTACATTTGCTATCTCCGTAAGCCTCGGAGTCACCATTTGACTGTACTGACACAAGTTGTTTTGAATTTTTGAATCTTTGAATCTCGCTCTAATCTTTGGATATTTAGGGGAAGTAAAAATGTATTTACAAAGTTTGCAATTTATTAACAAATTTCTATAGATGTATAATTTATTTTGCGTATGAGACTATAGTTGAAAAATACAGTAGTTTAGCAGACTATTAACCGAGCTCTACCCTTCGCTGTTGAAAGCGATCATTTGATATAAATATATATATATAATAAAAGCACAATGAAAGAATTACACACTGAGCGAATTCATATTGAAATGTAAAGATAGTAAAAGGTGGAAAAACTGTATCATAATAATTATAAATTCTAGCTCTGTAGCTTTTCACTGTGGAGAGCATGCCATTTTTGCACTCGTATATGTGTGTGTTTATGTGAAAAGAAACTAGAGATTTGACCTACCTATGCAAGCAAAGCTCTATCTCCTCCTTTGAAACGCATACACTGGTAAATGTGTACATTCTGTGTGTGGTATGTCTATTTCGTTATGGTGAGTAAATTGGGAAATTAAAAACCAGAAATAGGAAACGTACGTTTTTTTTTTTTGCGTAATCGACTACTGAGGGAATGCCGTAAACGTTTCGTGAATGAACTCAAAATTCTTACAAACTCCTTAAATTTAATGCAATACAAAAGGCTCGGTTAAAATGAAGCTCAAGTGAAATTTGAAACGCAAATGGAATATAAAATATCGTCTGATTTGAAAAAGATACTCGAGTAAAAGTCAATAAAATTTGTAGCGTTATCTTCTCGTAATGTAATGATATTTTTCAAAAGAAAGAAATACAAAAAAGTGGGATGCAATTCGAGATGTGAGAATTGATTGCTGGTGACATTTTATTTGTGGGGAAAAGGAAAGAATGAGAGTTACTATTTTACAATACGCACTTATACTGTATTTGCAAGAGATATAATGGAAATGGTATATTACTTTTGTTTTTAAGAAACCGTTGAGCTCTAGCTGTAGGCTAACATTCAACATTCATGACATGACATGAGGCCACAATTACAGACTTATTATTCTCAAAATTTTTTGTCATTTTCAGTTCTCAGACTATTTCAGATTTGTTTATTACTTTATTATGATGTTATTCAAATTTAGGGTTTCTTTAGAAACTCACCGTGAGACGAGTTGACAGTTTATGAATTGAGATTTGAGACAAAGTTTCTCCAAAGTTATTTATGGTTAGTTAGTTGTGTAACCGTCGTATATTTACACCGTATAAACTTGTATTTAAATAGATGGAAAGCAAAAATAGAAATATGAGGAATCTACTGTAGGATCGGAATTGGAAGTTCCATGCGGGATTAGAAGGATTAGGCTAATTTGGGTGTCATAAAACGTCCCTC